>JAOBYJ020001774.1:0-12439 GCA_025403565.2 Palythoa heliodiscus
CTGGTTACCGAGAACAGACCGCCCTTCAGCAGTACAGTCTTTGAATTCGATATCATGCAATACTAAAAAAAACTTTTGGTTTTGATTCACTTTCTATTGAAAGAGAACTCGTTGTTATCAACTGCTTTCAGTTAGTATAGAGAACTGAAACTTCGTTATTTTTTTTTGTTAAGATGTACGTACCAGGTCTACCTATTGTGCCCACGTTCCCCTTTTCTCCTTTCATTCCTAAACCAACGTCACCCTTAGGTCCCAGTAAACCACGTTCGCCCTTTGGTCCAGTGTTGCCTAAAAAGCAACAAACACTAACTTTTTGTTCATTTTTCCTTTTCACTACCTATTTTGTTCTGAAGCTTAACCAAGTGAAAATGTAAAATTGTATTGTAGGTAAGGAAAACTAGAAGTAATTGTACAAGACAGAGCGTTTTTATAAGAACGACAGCGTTACACTACATTTAGTCAGCGTTTGGCTTATTTCCTCTGCCGTGTTTCTTCAGTTCTTTGCTTCGAGCTTCCAAAGCTTGCCGCACTTGTTCAAACTCTTTGTCTTCAATTATATTACAACGCTACTTGCAGGCATTTAAGTGACGGTTAAAACTGCTTATTATAATAACTACAATTTCCTCAAATCTGATTGGCCCATTATTACGAACTCTATTTTTCTCTAATTGCCTTGGAAAACTATTCGATAACTTGTTATCGGCTACCTGTTATCAGGACAGTTGAATGAACCAATCACAATCCAGGCTTCAGGATTTCTGATCAATCAGCAATAAGTAGTGATAACCGACAGAAATGGACTCCACTCATTACCGCTGCCATAACAAATTAGTAAAATGTGTTTTTATCTGCAAAAATTTTGTCTTTCAGTTTAGTTTGCAGAAATTGTAGTTATTATAATAAATTGGTAATACTGTTTGAATAAGTGGATTTATTTTAGTTGTTAGAAGAAAAGATTGCGAAGATTTCAGGGCTTCAAGCGTAAGAGGTCTAATTTGTTATGGCATTAGGACTGAGTGCAGCCCAATTCGGTCTGTTATCATTACCACACTATATTTACAATTTTCCTAAAATGTGATTCCCAAAATCGACAGCTTTGTAAATTGTGGAATATTATGTACTAGCGCCATGTTTTCATTAAAACCTCTTTCACGGAAGATAAGTTCCTTGCACTTAGACTGATTACTTAACAGTGTCACACTTCACTCCGACGAAGGACTATAGTCCGAAACGTCAGTCTCCAACTATTTTCCTACGGTGTAAAACTTAAATAATTATCAGACTGTTTCTGTAGAAACACCGACGCAGCATCCTTTTTATGATTACTTAACATGCTGTTATCCCTTGACCACGTAAAAAACTCGTCCTCTAAATCCGTACGACATGGGCTTTTAGCCCATAGGGAACAACAGTAGTTGTATCATCTGCATATTTAAACAGAGCAGGTTTTTGTATTTTCGTATAGTATCAAAATGTCATTTCCATGTTTGTGCGATTTGGAAAAAGTGTAAAATAATGATCCAGAAGCAGAAATGGTAAAATGTTTATTAAACCATTCATTCTCAAACACAAAAACCCAACCTTTTTCTACGCGAAATGAAGCAACCAAGCCGAGAGAAAACAACTTGTTTTTGTTCAAACAGAACGGCCAACTTTGAGATCCGTATGCTGACCATGCTTCATTATGGTTTGCTCACTACCAGTTATTTGGAACTCGCTCGGACAATACATAAACACTGCGCTGGGCATCAATTTAGCAAGAACTATGAATGTTTTGATAAACAACAGACGGCATGTAGCTATATTTGAAGACAGCACATGAAAAAATAAACTTATAGGGGTATAAATTGGTCCATATTGTGCTTTGAACTATTTCATATTACTACTGTTGCAGGATTTTAGCAAACCTTTTTTGCCTTCTAAACCTGGTTCTCCTTGCAATCCTTGTTTCCCAGGTATCCCAGTGTCTCCTTTCTTTCCTCTTTCCCCCCGAGGACCTTGAGCACCATCTCTACCAGGTCCTCCTTGTTGACCTACATCTCCTTTGTCACCTTTCACCCCTCTTGGACCAGTTCTTCCCCGATCTCCTTTGGTACCGTTAACCCCTGGTATACCAATGTTTCCTTTCACGCCTCTTGTTCCTTGAATACCCATTAGTCCAATTGGACCCTCCGGTCCACTTGGACCGCGCCTTCCGGGTTCACCTTTTGAGCCTTTATCCCCTAATGGACCAAGATTCCCTGATGGAAAAAGTTTTTTATTGGTTAAAGCAGCTCAGTTCTAATCTTATTTGATGTGATAACACAGATCCCAACAGCTCCTTTCAAACTGTCGTTTTTAGGGTTTGTTCTAAATTTAAAACTTTGTCTTTATTTTTGAGACATAATTACTGTTATCTTCCGTTAAACAAAGGCGTCAAAAAAGTTTAAGTTTGCAAAAGAAATCCATAATTAATGATTACCTACGAGGTCAAACTCATATTAAAATGATTCCTCTTTAAAAAAGATTTTGCACTTGTATTTAACCTTTGCCAATTCAAATTGTAAGACTAACCAACTTAATTGTAGATATCAGAACATTTCAAAAAGGTCCAGCCAAATGTAAAACAAAATACAAAATTATTGCATCCAAAAGCATAGTAATTGCTGGGTTTCTTTCAGTTTAGATTGAAAGCGTTAGTTTTCTGTGGATTAAAGTCGCAAACATGCGTTTTATTTCTTCGGAACAAGCTTTTCAGAATGTCTTCGTGTCTACCCTTATTATTATCTGCATCTCCTTAACTTCATTTGTCTCCTTTCATATCTGTTCTCATTTTAGTGCGTTAGTCCCCGTAGAACAACTCTCCAATGGCCGGTAAGACTGTATTAATCGGGTGTCGCCACCACAATGTTCGTGTTATTTCAGAGTTGCCCTAGTGTCTTCTAGATTTATCATGGACGGTGGAGCATTTTTACAACTAGGGGTGCTGATTACAGACTTAGAGTGACTTGACTAGAGGTGTTGACAAAGTTCATTCTCATTCAAAGTCTTAAATTTTTTGGAAAATCTAGGGATGCTGATCCATCCCTAGTCCCCCTGGCTCCGTCTTCAATGTCTGTAAGTGCTAGTTATTTTTCTAGTTTTGAATAAGGACAGAGTTTAGAAAGGTAAAATGTATAAAGACTGAAATTTTAAAACAGCAATGTTTTTGAACGTTGCAGTTCATCATCAATTTGTAAAAGGAAAGATGCAAATTAGCGTTAAAAATGTTAACATATTAAGTGATTTCCCGGGGGAAAGAGAGTTAGGTGAAAAAGCGCTAATTGTTTTTTTTAAGTCAGCTGAAATGTTCAAATAGAAAGAGCCTCTGCGTTTCCATTGTTTGGCTTGTATAAGTGTTTCCCAAGAGAACGTAAGGCCGGGGTTTGAAGAAGAATGATGTGCTGGTTCTGAGAGAGTGGATTTATATAAGTCCTCACTTCAAAATTACGTGAAGCTTCATAAACGACGCATGTTCCTTTATAGACATCATGTGAGCGATCTTTGTTTTTTATTTTCAAGTAAAAGCTAAGATTTTATTTTCCTTGTTTGCAGAATTCCAAATCTAAAACGGCCCTTGTGAGTTTAATTAGTTTCTTGAGAAGAGCTGAGCTTTGCTGTTCATTTGTTTTGCAATATGGTAGACGGATGACGATAAATAGTCCTTCATCAAACCATGTGTTGGTATACGGCTTTCTTTTTTCAAAACTGTCGATGATAACATCAATAAACTTAAGAGGATATCCAACCGGCTGTCAGGAAAATGTTTTAACAATATAGTTGTAGCTTTTAATACTTGATAATTTTCAGCTTATGTGCTGATCGAGTATCACTTACCGGGTGCGTATCATTTTAAGATAAATGCGTTTCATTTTTACCTTTAATTCCTCTCGGGCCAGTAGGACCACGATTTCCCTTGGAGCCAGGCTCACCGCGTGGGCCTACTGCCCCTGTGAGACCTTTTTGCCCTTTCTCTCCCTGAGGACCATCCACTCCTTGGAGTCCCCGCGGCCCAAGTGTTCCTTTGTCTCCACGATTACCTTTTTGCCCCGTTTGACCGATGGGTCCTGGTTGGCCTTTTGACCCATCTTTACCAGGTTCTCCTTTGTCACCACTTGCTCCTTTTTGGCCAGCTTGTCCCTTTGCCCCTTGGCGTCCTTTGGTACCTGGCTGACCAGGATCGCCTTGGTTCCCTTTGAAACCGCGGCTTCCAGTGACCCCCTGCTCTCCTTTGTCTCCCTGAGATCCTTTATTGCCTTGTGGACCTCTGTCGCCTTTTGTTCCCTGTTTTCCCTGAGGTCCTTGCTCTCCCCTGGCTCCGGGCGGCCCTTCTGATCCCAGATCTCCCTGAACCCCTTGAAGGCCTTGTTCTCCTCTTACTCCAGGCGGTCCAATGACTCCTTTAGCACCTTGAGGTCCTGCAGCACCTGAAAATTGTAAAAAGTGTTCTTTCAAGTTCTATTTTTTGTTAAATTCAGCTATCGTACTGTGAAAAATGATAATTACAACTGTTGTAATTTAATTTAAACAATTTTGTTTGATTTTGTTTTTCCCCTTTTTTGCCTTCTCCTTTTACCCACTAACAGGTATCGGGAAGTTCGTCAGAAGATCAAATCCTCTTTGTTGGTGTTGTAAAGAAAAATATATATATATATAATAATATATATTTTACCTGCCAAATATCAATATATTTTTGGCTGACTAAGTGGCAATTGCAAAATGGATTATGGTATTTTTGCAATTCGCACGCTTTTAAAATGCAAAATTTTAGCAATAAACGTACTGACGCTATGATATTATTTATAACACACAATTCAATTCACGACAAGATTATTTCTATTCTTAAACTCAAACATTTATAACTAATGACAAATGATGTCCATCACAAGGCATGAATCATAAAGATAATTACTAAGGTTCTAAGGACTAAAATTTCTGGAGTTACTTTCTATCAACACTAAAACTCCATCAGGAACTATTTATCATTTTCACCACTGGTGGGTTGACATTTCCATGAGAACAAGCCCGATATTACTGTAATAACGGAAAATGGGCCAAACACTTAACTGGTTACCGAGAACAGAGCCTCCTTCAACAGTACAGTCTTTGAATTCTATGTCATGCAATACTAAAAAGAACTTTTGGGTTTTGATTCACTTTGCATTTAAAGAGAATTCGTTGTTACCAACTGCTTTCAGTTAGTTTAGAGAACTGAAACTTAATTATTTTTACGTTAAGATGTACGTACCAGATCTACCCATTGTGCCCACGTTCCCCTTTTCTCCTTTCATTCCTACACCAACGTCACCTTTAGGTCCCAGTAAACCACGTTCGCCCTTGGGGCCAGTGTTGCCTAAGAAGCAACAAACACTAACTTTTTGTTCATTTTTCCTTTTCACGACCTTAAGTCATTCTGAAACTCAACCAACTGAAAATGTAAAATTGTATTGTAGGTAAGGACAAAGTAGAAGTGATTGTACGAGACGATTTCATTCCATTCTATTCCACAGAGCCTTTAAAAAGAATTTTAGCGATAGACTACATTCATACACTATATTGATAAACTGTGTTAAAACTATGCAAACCATATAGCTAGACATTTTAGAATAGGTAGCTTACGTAGCTAAGCTGTGTAAAACTGAAATTTGTAAAGGCGGTTAATTGTCTCTGATCAAAACTTTTTCGATCACTTCAGTGATCTTTATCAAATACGACGAGCAAATAATTACTTGAAATATGTACAATGAAAAAATATTTAATAAAATGCAAAAATGGGCGAGAACTAGATGCTACTAAAACAACAACAATCAATCAATCAATCAATCAATTCTTTATTAACCAACAAAGTCAAAATTTATTATATAAAAATAATGATGCACAATATTTGGTGGCTACTGGCACCTGAAATAACCACATGGTTAACTTGAGTCAGATGCCAGCTTAGACAAATAAAACATTTACGAGCTCTTAAATTACATATCAGTACAGGGAGCAAGTGAAGCCAAAAATTACATCCAATCTCTTCAATTGCAGAAATGGGGTGAGAACTGGGTGAACTTTTTTTAGGTGACCCAAAAAAAGTTGAGCAAAAAGGAAGCAAGAGGTATGCTCTAAAACATGATTGTGAAGAAAGTGGAGATGTATATAACGGAAAACGGCAAGAGCTCTGAAAAATAGAAGGACAGAACACTCCAAGGCCAATCCCACTCTAGACCAGAAATCGCAACTGGCACAGCACGTCCAAGAAATGGGGGGAAATATGAATATAAACAGCATAACCATTTTGCAAACATGTCGCCAGTGGCACAGACGATTATTTCTAGAAAAAAACTCTTTCAATGAACACATGGAGTTCCCACGAGGGTGCGACAATCTAAGCACTTGCAAAAAATGTATTTGTTTTTAAGTTTTCATTTACACCCAGCTCGTACCCATTTCTGCATTTTAAGAGATTGAATATAATTCTTACCTTAACCGCTTATCATACTGATAAATATTTTGAGAGCTTGTAATTAACTGTTTTATTTGTTTTCATGTTTTTATTCTCTCCCATTTCTGCATTTAAATGAGAATTTTTTTGTTGTATATATTTCATGTATTCACTCGCTCGTCATAACTCATGAAGATTATTGAGGTGATTGAAACGTTTTTAAGAAACGTTTTAACCAGAGAAAACTCCGCCGATTTTACAATTAATGTCATATCTCATTACAGTAACAAGATTTTTAAACATTTGTAAAATGATATAGATAGTATGGCTAATTTCAAACAGCGTACCTAGTCCAAACAATATGGTCTAACGGTCTCGCTAAATAGTTTAACACAATCTACCGATTCAGCACACCATTTTTAATTGTGTTTTCTTACAGTATCAAAATGCTATTTACAATTTTGTGTCATTTGGAAAAAGTGTGAAAGTTGGTTAGTATTTTATCGGTAATACAAACCATTCTCAAAAACAGAAAAACACAACCTTTTTTCTCTAAAAATGAAGCAACCAAGCTGACGGAAAACATATTTTTTTGTTTAAGCAGAACGACGTAACTTCGAGATTCATAAACCGACCATGCTTCAATACCAGATATTTGGAACTCGCCCGGACAATACATAAACACTGCGCTGGGTATCGGTTTAGCAAGAACTTTGAATGTTTTGGTAAACAACAGACGGCATGTAGCGATTTTGTAGACAGCACATGAAAAAAAGAACTTATAGGAGTAAATCGGTCCGTACTGTACTATAAACAATTTAACACTGCTACGATTGCAGGGTTTTAGCAAACCTTTTTTTCCATCTAAACCAGGTTCTCCTCTCAATCCTTGTTTCCCAGGTATCCCAGTGTCTCCTTTTTTTCCTCTGTCGCCCCGAGGACCCTCAACACCGTCTCTACCAGGTCCTCCTTGTTGACCTACATCTCCTTTGTCACCTTTCACCCCTCTTGGACCAGTTCTTCCCCGATCTCCTTTGGTACCGTTAACCCCTGGTATACCAATGTTTCCTTTCATGCCTCTTGTTCCTTGAATACCCATTAGCCCAATTGGACCCTCCGGTCCACTTGGACCACGGCTGCCGGGTTCACCTTTTGAGCCTTTATCTCCTAGTGGACCAAGATTCCCTGATGTAAAAAAATATTGGTTAAAAAATCTCATTTCTAAGATTATTTGATGTGATAACACATATCCTAACAGCTCCTTTCAAACTGTCTTTTTAAGACTTTGTTCTATTAATTCTGTTTTTTTCTTTTTTCTGAAAGATACTTTGAAAGCATTCTTAGAAATTTTGTTTTGAATCAATTGTTTTTAATAATTCCCATATATTTTAAAATAAATCTAAAGATTTGTCTTTAATGTTTTAAGACATAATTTTAGTTCTCATCTATTAAACAAGGACGTCAGAAAGTTTAAATTTTCGAAGGAATTCCATAATTAATGATTACCGAAGAAGTCAAAACTCAAATTAAAATGATTCTCTTTAAAAAACATTTTACACTTTTCTTTAACCTATGCCAATTTAAAGTTACTAAGACTAGCCGACTTTATTCCAGATATCAGAGCATTTCAAAAGGTTCAGGTCTCGCTAAATGTAAAACAAAATACAAAAACATTGCATCCAAAGCATTTTAATTGTGGGGTTTCTTTCACTTTAGGTTGTATTAAAAGCGTTAATTTTCTGTGGATTAGAATATCTGACGTGCGTTTTTATTTTTTCGGAACAAGTTTTTCCAACTGTCTTCGTGTCTACCCTTATTACTATCTGCAATACCTTGACTTTTTATGTCTCCTTTCATATTAATTTATTCCCCTTTTAGTCCGTTCGAAGTTATTTCCTTAGTCTTGAATGAGAAATTTTTCAAAAAAGTGAAAAGTATAAAGAAAGTTTTTGAACGGCAAAATTAACAGGTTTTAAAAGCAAGGCTTATGTTAAACGATTCCTCGGGAAAAGAGAGTTAGGTGAAAAGCACTACCGCTGATTTGTTTGTTCAGAGAAATTTTTAAATAGAAAAAGCCTCTACGGTTTGACTGCGTTTCTATTGTTCGTTTGTGTAATTATTTCCTAAGAAGACGTATGGCCGGGGTTTGAAGAAGAATGACGTGCTGGCGCTGAGAGAGTGGAATTATTGAAGTCCTCATGTTCTTTGGCTCTTACTTCAAAATTACGTGAAGCTTCACAACGACAGATGTTCCTTCATAGACAAAATGTGAGGGATCTTTGAGTAAAAACGAAGATCTTAATATCCTTGTTTGCAGAATTCCAAATCTAAAATGGCTCTGTGTGAATTTGGTTACTTTCTTGAGAAAATCTGAGCTTTGCTGTTTATTTGTTTTGCAATATGATAAAAGGATGGCGATAAATAATGGCCTTTCATCAAATCAATGTGTTAGTATGAGGCTTTCATTCTCTTGCAGCTTTTCAAAACTGTTGATGGTGCCATCAATAAACTTATGAGGATATCCGGCTATCAGGAAAGTGTTTGAGAATATAATTTTAAGATTTTAATAATTGATAAATTTCAACTAACTTGCTCACCGAGTTATTACTTGCCTAACCGTTTATCACGTACCCTCACGTACATATTGATTTAAGATACACGCGTTTCATTTTTACCTTTAACTCCTCTCGGGCCAGTAGGACCACGATCTCCCTTCAAGCCAGGCTCGCCGCGTGGGCCTACTGCCCCTGTGAGACCTTTTTGCCCTTTCTCTCCCTGAGGACCATCCACTCCTTTGAGTCCCCGCGGCCCAAGTGTTCCTTTTTCTCCACGATTACCTTTTTGCCCCGTTTGACCAGTGGGTCCTGTTTGGCCTTTGGATCCCTGTTTACCAGGTTCTCCTTTGTCACCACTTGGTCCTCTTTTGCCCATTTGGCCAGTCTCGCCCTTGTCCCCCTTGTTACCTGATTCGCCAGATATCCCTTTATCCCCTTTCAAACCGCGGCTTCCAGTGAGACCCTGCTCTCCTTTGTCTCCCTGAGATCCTTTGTTGCCTTCGGGTCCTTTTTCACCTTTTTGCCCTTGTTTTCCTTGAGGTCCTTGTTGTCCCCGGGCTCCCGGTGGTCCTTTTAATCCCGGATCTCCCTGAACCCCCCGGAGGCCTTGTTTTCCTCTTAATCCAGGCGGCCCAATGACTCCCTTTTCACCCCAAGGTCCTGTGGCACCTGTCGGCCCTAGCTGGCCCTTTTCACCAGCAGTACCTTTTGGGCCCACACTTCCTTTTTCTCCTTTTAAGCCAGTATTACCTAGTTCTCCCTTAGGACCAGTTTCACCTGTGATTTCAAGTTAAATAAGAGAACAGAACTTTATGTTTGTTTTTATATCTCCAGCGTAGTCTTAATTTTAAATTTCATCATTTCCTAGGCAAATACTTAAACTGCCTATCCCAAAACTCATTGCTCATAGGTACGTACGTATCCCAAAACGCTTTGCTCATACGTACGTACGTATCCCAAAACTCATTGCTCATACGTACTATATAAAAAATGTTTCCATTTACTGCACCTTTTTTTCCCATCTCGCCAAGTCCTCCTTTCGGCCCAATTTCTCCTCTTGGCCCCCTGACTCCTTGGTCCCCTTGTTCTCCAGGATTTCCTTTTCTACCTTGATTTCCTTTCTCTCCAGGGGGGCCCATTATTCCCGGCTCACCCGTGCTACCCTTTTTACCTGGCTCACCAACCAGTCCCTCCGTTCCAGTTACTCCTGGAAGACCTCTAATTCCTGGGATTCCAACTCCTGCGGGTCCTCGTGGCCCCATCTCTCCAGGAACACCATCTCTACCTTTTGGTCCTGGTGGTCCCAGAGGACATTTTACACAGATGTCGTTGACTTTGAACTTAGTAAGTCGTAGAATGTTGTTCGCGTTGCGTTTTGTTCTTGAAAGCAAAGTTATCTTGTTGAGAAGATCAGCTGAAGAGACAACAATGATGAGTACTGATCTTTACTAAATTCGAGTGAGATAGAAGGTGCATCATAACGCACGATGAAATGTTTAATGTGAAACATTTTGCCCTTTTTTGTTTCAGATCTTCTTTCTTTCCTGAGATATTTCAATTTTAAAATGGCTGCCATTATTGGGTTGCTTATTAAGCTTTGGCTGCTCTTTAACATAAACTATACCAATAGATTGCGGCTGACGACACCTCGGTCCCAAATTTTATGGCCTCGCCCAACATTTTTTACATTCTGTTCTTCTTTTCGCGGGAACTGAAATTCTATTTAGATCATTCCTTTTTATTTTGTCTGATATTGGGCAAAAATGCAAAAGAGTCAAGAAACGTCTTTGAGAAGTAACCATTTGATTTGAACAGTCAAAGCTTAATAAGCTTTCCAAATTTGATTGTTATTGATAAAAAAGTGGCTATATCTTAACTTATTGAAACCCATGTTGAGCAGATGTTAAGTATAAGACGTCACCAGAAATCTAGTTTTATAAAGTTGATACCTTATTAGCATTGAAACGATTCCATCTTTTTAAAAGCGGGAAACTCCATTCTCGTTCTTTTGAAATAGGATTAAAGGCTATGACTCTTTTGTGAAGTACTGCCGTTTGTTACGACGAGGGGTGAGCATGTATATGTTAGAAAGGCTAGAACAACTCGTTACTTACCAGCACGAGTAAAAACCATACTATCTGAGCTATAACGACTCGTTGGTGAAGTGCTGTCGTTTGTTACGGCGAGGGGACAGTATGTATATGTTATACTAGAATGGCTAAAATAACTCATTGCTTACCAGCACGAGTAAAAGCTGTACTATATTAGCTGTAACGACTCGTTAGTGAGGTGCTGCTGTTTGTTACGGCAAGGGGTGAGCATGTTTATATTTACTTGGGTGACTATAATCCTTGAGCCGTTACCTGCTGATACAAGTTATCAATAAAAGCCATAATGATGAATCAAACTCAATATTTCTTGTCAAGAAATTGTATGTAATATATATAATTGAAGAAAGATTCGACATGAGTAGCGTGCAGTTATCAAGCAACAAAACAATCAAAGGCTCGAATGACTCCCGGCTGTGTATACAGACATTTCTCAGAACCCACAGACCTCGAAACTGAACAGCTAAAACGAAACTCTTCTTCTTTGCTAGTTTTAGCTCTTTAAAGTTTAAGACTCGGCGAGTTTGAGGAAAGAACCGATGCTTGTTTTTCAATCATGCAGTGTGCGATTTTGAGTGTCAGCATAAGGCCGTAGCTTTCGGTCCTCAGTGAAAAATTGCCCCCTTCCGAGGGCACATAAAGTATAGTTTTAGGCATGCTTGTTTCAGTGTTCTTTATTAAGCCCTTCATTATAATGTTTAGAAAACTTCATAAACTTTGCAGCAACAATCATTCATAAACGACTGGCATGCTGCCAAAGTTTTTAAAAAACGCTCTCGGGTCTGAGTTTCTCGCACGTGAAAAAAGCAATACGTGGCTTGTGATTGGGGGTATCGTCTTTTTTACGCGTGAAACTGCGATACGCGGATAATGATTGGCTTTAAGTCATTTATACAAAATGGAAATCTTGATATGTATTTGTTATTTAGTTCAGATAATAGGTCTGATTGGTTAATAGGTGTGTTTACATCAGCCTGTGCAGACATGGTTTTGACGTCACAAAATTTTCAAACTAATAAACTCTGTAGCCGAATAGCGATTGTGTGAATATTTGCATTTTCCATACATAGCAATAGCCAATCAGATCGCTTGTTGTAAACACACGTTCGTAAGCAAGAAGACATTAAATAAACCGTATTTTCCATTGAAGCTTCTTTCACTATAGAAAAATTTTAATTTTAAAAACATCAGTATCCACACAAGAATTATTGAGATATGGCTGCTAAAAACAAACTTAGGAAACGTCTCAAACGTCTCTGTGCTTCGGAGCTAAATTAATTTGTGAAGTTGGAATTCCCATTTTCATTGTTTTTGACATTCTCAACCAT
>JAOBYJ020001884.1:0-12439 GCA_025403565.2 Palythoa heliodiscus
TCTTGCAACTCTAGGAGAAAGAAAAAAAAAATCATGCAGCGTACAATTGAGGGGAAAAAATCACGCAAAGAGAGCGCTCAAAAAAATTCCTTTATTACGGGGAAAAAATATATTGCTTGTTCGCCCACGCGAAAAAAAATTATTGCATGAACTGAATCTTCCAACCTCCCCCCCTCCCCCCCTCCCACAAAAATCAAATGGTCTGCCCCTCATGTTAGCTCTCAGAATGCAAGCGTTAATAGAAATTAAATGATAATAACTTAAGATCACAAAGCAAGTTTTAAGTACAAAAAAACAAGGACTAAAACGCAAATGATTTTTGACATTGTTATATCATAGTGGTCAAATTTGGCAAAAAAAAATCAAAACTAGAACTAGAACTAGAGGCCTGGGATGTTATAAAAATATCGTTTATCATGGTTTTTTCAATTCTTTTTAATCCATGACTATTCATTTAATATACTTCTATGACTTTAATTTAGTATCAATATAGCAGATTGACTTGTTCATCAGGTTTAGGCCTATTTTGTCGATCGGGAATGATTTGCGTTTATTTTACTGATTCAACTTATTCAAGTGCGGCGCTTTTGAATTATTTTAGGCCAAGGTGCGGCGCTTAATCAAAGATGTACTAGAAATTCGAATTTTTTTTATAAGACTGACATCTTTATAAGGAGAACGAGATTTTAACTGAGCAAAATTAAGAATGATTTCAAAACAAGATTAGGCTGATCAGAGCTCGATAACTGGGGACATTTGTCAGATAGAAACTTTACTGAAACTCGAAGGGTAGCTTACGCAGCAACAGTACCAATCACGAAAAAGATGAAAGCTGTTTCTCCGTCACAATCTCTTATTGCTGAGGGATCCAAGTATGTGTGCAATTCTGCAACTGATTTCGATCTAGCTAGAAAATCTAGGTAGTTTGCCTTTACCCACTGGATTTCAAAGAAGATTATTGGTCGATAATCCTAACTAGTTTCGGTTCGATATTGTAATTTGTTTGAGCGGTCCAGAACGCACGTTAGGGTTCAACCATTAGAAAAGTGATCTCCCCCCCCCCATCACTTTTCTAATGGTGCTATCCTTCTGATTTAGATGGACCAATACACGCTTTTTTTGGTAAGATGAAGAACCAGTAAATTTTGCAGAGACTCATTGTTCTTAATTTTTTAGCGACTTCTTTTAAAAATTGTTTATATTTCTGAAAGCGGTTTTTATTGAAGGAAAACGAAATAAAAACAAGATATAGGAAAACAAAATTCCTCGCGCCATACGGCTGAATTTTAACGAGACGAGTTACCTTCATTGTTTGTAGGATTTTTTAACATTTAGTTAAATTGTGACTTCAGTCAATTTTCTACCACAAAAACTTTCCTAGTTATCGAGCCTCAGTCTGATCTTATTCTTAAATTGATCTTAAATTTTGGCAAATTTGAGCCTCGTTGTTCTTACAGTATAAAGTTGCCTTAGAGAAAAAAGCGTGCAATTGTCTTTTCTGATACAAATTTAAGCTAAAACATCTGTTAAAATAAAACAATGTACTTGCAATTTTAAGAAGCACAGAATATAGATATAGAATGAGGAAGATATCAGCCTTTGCTAAAATTTTATCAAACAACACGGTGGAATTTCGCTGATCGCAATCAGCAGAGAATATTGCTGTTGCAAGACAGATGCTGAACACATGTCCAAACTTTTTTTAATCACGCAAGCGATATAGAAAAATTTTCGGCCTGTGTTTTCTCACAATATTCGTAGCGTTGGTACTTCATTTAACGTATATTTAATCCATGAAAAACTATTCTTACAAATATGTTATATTTGCATTTATATGATCACTAAATATTTTATGCGTCCAGATGAGTTCTTTGTATTCTATTAGATTCTATTCCAAATAACTAACAATAAATTTATGTAAATATAGCTTCAGGAGTTTATATTTACGAAAAATTGTCACAGAAAGCTTCTCATAAGTTTTCTGTTTAGGTATCTCTTTCAGTTTTAATGCTGGATTTGCTGTGTATTAATTATGCAACAGATTTGAATATATAAGCTCCAAATTTGGAACTGAAAAGTGAAGGCAAAAATTCGACTCGGAGAAGCAAAGAAGAAAAGGCAACTTCGTTATTTTTTTTTCTTGTAAGGCATTGATGTGATGCGCATTTTGTGGAGAGCGTGACACAAGCAATTGAATCCCGATAAGTTTTGTATTTTTAACAGAAAATAGTTCACAAATGTCAACCTTGACAATAAATTGAAGCACAGAAACTTTAATTGGTAAGGTTAAGGTTTGAGTTGTTCTACGTGACCAAGAGTTGATTTTTTAGCTCTTCATTTTTTCAGTCTTCAGAGAAAACACAGAAAGAGCAAAAAAACGGATAAACAGACAGTTGATCATGATTTTAGATGGTTATTATTTGCTTACAATCCAATTATTATTATTTGTAGACCAGAATATGGCAAATAAATATTATCTACCAAATTACTTGTCTTTTATTATTTGACCGTCATCAAAAATTATAAATAATTTTCGAAGTCGACAGAGCTTTGCCCTTTAACACCTAGCTTCCTGCTTTCTCTCAAACAGCAACGTTTTTTATTAGCTGTTCAAAGGTTTTTATTTTTAGAGATGAAAAAGAGTTGCCTTCCTTTAAAAGCATGACGAATGCCGTTGTAACGTGGTGATAGTGCAATTCACAGCTGATTTTGGTGATGGAACTACTGCTGTTTAATAAAAGAAGCTCCAGTCACGAATTTGCACGCTTCACGAGTTCAAGATATTATCATAACAATTCACTGACCATTTCGCCTTCAGCAAGCTTTCGAAATTAAGCACCTCAATCATGCCGACTATACATCAAAGATTACTCGGGTCGCTTGCACAAACATTTCAACCTGTGTAAAACAGATTGGATCACCTTGGATGTTTCTTTAAGATCTCGCTTGAATCTGATGTGGTACAGATTACGATAACCGCTGACGAAATTATCTGAAATCGCTTTTAGGAGTTGGTCAAGCAACAAATTGTCACTGATTAAAACTATAAAGCCGATCCTAAAAATACAACAAGTTGCTATTTATTGACGATTATCGAAATCAGAACAAGTGCCATTTATAGGTTTAAATTAATCTACAAAATGTAATTTATGGTCTTGTGATGTTGTCCGGTTTTATCAGTTTATAAAACGATAATTATATAGAAAGTTTGTCAAAGTCGTCTCCCAACTGAGCGCCTTCTAAGCCTGGGATATTTATTAGTGGAGGTAAACTTAAACAGAGAGTCATCTGAGCATAAAAGCTGGGTGTAATATCATTTTTAATTTAAGTTTTAAGATCTTCTATTGACCACCAGGAAATGGTATTGTGTTAAAAGAAAGAAACGAATAACGTTTTTTTGTGTTTTTCTGTAAATTAATTTTTGATACAAAACTGAACTCATATATATCAGACACCTTCGGCTTTTACTGTTGTAACACCTCATTAAATTCTTTTTTCAATCAGATCCGGCGGTTTCTTTTATAGCGGTAAAGACATCTGGTATAACCCCCACAGAATATCCTGTAGTGGTTTGTGATTTGACCGGAAACCCCTTAAAAATTAATTGACATTTAATGTTTAAACATGCTATCATATCACAAGTGGCCCCTTTTTTGAAAATTTAACGAACCTGCGAAATTAAGTAACAGTTAATATCTCTAATTACTCTAAGGTGAAAGATAAACAGTTCAAAATAAGAACTATTTACTCACCCTCCGGCCCACTTCATTGTTATGCATAATCATTAGGGCTCCTCCAATTGTGGTTCGAAAAAGAAGCATGTCTTTGTGGTCCGTAAACCCTTTGCTAAATCTATATCCATAGGCAATATTATCATTACAACCTCCCCATTTTTCGTTTTTCTTCTTAAGTTTTAATTTGGGTGTTCTTCCGCAGCCGCAGGTCTTCAATTTCCCGATACTACATGCGTGAGTTACTGTATAAGTCAAGGCGGCCGCTGCAAGAGCATGAACGTAAGCCGACTCCTTCGTACCTGAGCAAACAAAAAATTGAAATGTCGATTAACAGTTCAGTTCAGTGACTTTGTTTGTTTACATAACTGATAACAGAGCAACACCTCTCCGTCCCTATAGATATGTCGTGGTGTTGACTTAAGAAACAAAAACAAAATCAAGTTCTAATTTGATGGCAGTTAGCCTAACGATGGATAGGTATGCCCCCTTTTGCCTTTTGCCTCCTGTAACAAAAAACAGAGAAAATGCATTCGGGCAAATTTTATCAAACTAAGTTTGTCACTGACTCAGTTTAAAGTTACATCAGTACAAAGTGTTGTTAATAGAAAAACTACCTTGATAGAGTGGGCGTGAAGCAAAAAACATTTTAGGATTAAAGCCAATGACACTATTTGCGTCAAAAACACCTAACATTCTTTTAGAGAAGAAAACTGTTTCATATAAATATACCTTCAAAGATAGTAAATCACAAACGAGGCAATGTAAAACGCTCTACAGTTGTTTAATAAATTCGTCCAGATAAATAAGAGAAAAATTGTACTTTAATCTTTATTAACTTTTGGTTAAAGCAAACTTTCAAGTCAATTTATAATCAAATTCTTGATATGTCAAACTTATCAATCACAGTCGGCCCCTTCGACAAACATTAGACAATTGACAGCCAAGACACTTGGACGGAAATTCTACACTTTTGGAAACAACGACAGATCATGTTCACTGACTTCGTTGTTGATCGCCCCCTGGAATTTCTGTTCCTAGTTTACTAAAATCGCTCAAAATTACAACTTGTTATTTCTCTACCCAACAAACTATCGTTATATCAAACATTTTCTGATCCACATTCCCCAGTTAGCAAAACATTTTGAAATAAACGCCAGCCTCTTGTAACTCTGACACACGGCAGAATCTTGAGCCATGTTCGAAAATGTGTTTGAGTGAATACCTCGTTCAAGGTCAATCCATCATATAAAATCCTGACTATAAGTGGCCACCAACCTCGCAGAGATCTTTGCGACCCTGAAGATTTCTCATTCTAATCCTAGCTCACACATTTGTGCTCAATAATTATTGGTTGCGACAAGGTCGTTATAGCGTGTAAATTATTTTTCAAAAGTTGCGAAAATGATTATGACTGTATACATAGGCTTAAGTACAATTGCATGTGTTTCGAGAGTAAACACGAGCTGACGGTTATGGCTCATTGATGTACATTTCTCAAAATCAACTGATTACCTGGGTGATATTACGCTATATCAGCACCAAGCTACAGCAGCAAATGAACAAACAGACAAGTATCGAATCGTGATGGCTTGAGTCAACTTACTTTTCGTTAAATCCTTGAGGTATCTGGGAGCGCGCAAAATTGACGAACAGTTCCATCTTCGAGTTCTCATCTGGTTTTGGCATTCTTGCTTGGTGTATTCCACAGCTTCGGAGACATACTTCATTATGGGCAGATATCGCTTACAAAGACGAGTTTGTTCACCCAGGAATATCTTGCGTCTTGCTTGAAAACGACAATGGGTAATGTTCCACTCCTCTTCCGAGCTTGTGCGGATGGCCCTAGAGGAGAGAGACAAAACTGTACATTAGCTCTGACCACAAACATGTGAATGTCTTTGCGTAGGAAAATCCAGAATAGTCGAAAACATATATCAAAACTCTCCCCTCGTTGCAACGAGTGCTTTCGTCTACTCAATTAATTTACACTTACAGCCATCGGATCGCTTGCAGCTTGTGGATGAAAATCAGGTTAAGAAGCGCGAGACCGAACCAGGGACCGAAGATAAGCATCTTTCTCCCACGGATTTTAAAACCTCTCCACTGTAAGATCACAACTCATCCACTCCAGTTCTTATGTTGGTAACCCGCGGCACTTAAACAGATCCAAGTCCTGTTCTAAACAATAAAAATATTGAGATGTCAAGCATGAATAACTCATGCTAATTAATAACAGAAGTCGCAGTGAGGACAATTACTAAGGCATGTTTCTCTGTATCTTGGCATGTGCGTTGCACCAGGTCAAAGGAGGTGTCGTGGCGCGGACGCCTTAGTTATAAATATAATCCTTACTCGATTGTGCTTGCAAACGTATGCTTCGTTGGATTGAAGGGACTAAAAACGTGCCCTTGAGTGACTCAAATTCGCCGTGTGTCTAATCCCTTGTAACAGCAAGCAATCCGGCTAAATTCTAGGGAGGGCTGTGCGTGTAAACGTTGATATCATATGTCCTATTATTACCTCACAACTCTAAATGCTTTACCCTCCAGAATAATAGATGCCTCGAAGTCCCGCTTAGTGATGACACGCCTCTGGACACTATTTATAGCATGCTACTCTTGTAAGATCCCTGGGTGTAACATCAACATAATGTGGCTTAACTATGTTCTTGAGATCAGTGAAATGAAGGGATTAATAAAGTCCCAGTAACAAAAACTTAGATGAGGTCGAAATAACCACCCACACGTGTGAAATTTGAATTTGAGTGGGGTGCGAAATACCCCTTAATAAACAGCTCGAACTTAAAAAGATAATTTTCAGGTTTGTTGAAAGCTCGTAATCACGTATTTCGTAAAATGAGTTTTATTTTTCTTGTTCTGTTTGAGACATAGATAATAGGATTAGAGATAACTGTTATTTTGACTTTTTTGTATTTTGTAAAACAATTGTCCAAAACTAATAAAACTGTCTATAAACAGTTTTGTGCTGTAATCGTTTTTTAAAAACCGAAAAGTATTACTTGATGCAAACTTTGATTTACATTTTTAACAATGACACAAAGTTAAAGATTCCAGAAAATTAAATAATATGTTCTTTTTGAAAAACAATTGAAAAAGAAAGAAATACAAGATTGCAAGAGTCGGGAGCTTAAATAAGTTTATACTAACGACAGCTTTTCTTGCATTCTTAGGCCACATTTGTTTACACTGGTCTGACCAAAGCAAAATTCTTGCCAAAAAAATCCCAACAACCAGCTGATTTGTTCAATGCTGTAATAGTTGTCGAGAGAATCGCTCGCCTTCTAGTCAGAAACCAGACAACTGACTTTGATTCGCACCAGGCGCCTGCTCTCAGGGAGTTCTAAAATCAGTCTGACTGACAAAAATACTGAAATACTTTGGAAAAGAGTGTTTCACAGATTTCAAAAAATGCACATAAATGCAGAGCGCTGTTCATTATAAAGGAAAACCCCACATAAAGGCTAAAATATTGCCTGTATAAAATGAAGCATAAACGCTTTCCTATTTTTTGACCGACCGACCGAACGAGCCACTTATTTGTTTGAAATAACTGTAAACACAGAATGGGTGGTCAATGTCATGGACGAACCACGACGTACGTGCAGAAACATTATTTTCAAAAGGTCCGTCTATCTTATTTTCAGCCAAAGAGATCGTGACACTTTCTATACGGAACCCCCGCATACAGCCTAATCAGAACTTAACCTTTCATAAGTTTTGACTGTAAGCTAACAGTGATATAGCGGCACTGGGTGAAATAATCCAGATATTGTGTAGTATTGCTCGAACCGGCACTCAGAACAGCAGTTGCGTGAACTAGCTCTTGTCTATTTAATAGTATTACCCATGAACTAATTTTACTGCATTCACTAGTTTAATAACACACAATTTAAATGGAGAAATATTGTCCCAGCTAATGGCGTTATGTCTTCGTTCAAGTTATTTTTGGTACAGTAGGGGCAGTCAAACCAAAATGTTTACATCAAAAGTAGAACCGTCAAGTGACCGAAGCGAGTGACACGACTAGACGGGTGACCTTTCGAGCCGACTAAGTTGGTGTTTCTCTTGTAAAAGTTTCGAAGAGTTTGGTAAAGAAAGTTAGTTTGTCCATAATTAATCGACTAGTGTGTGACTCATCTGCCCGTGATAAATATTCTTCATATAAGAAGGCAGCAAGTTCAGATATACTTTAAAAACAACTCAATCAATTCCTATCTTAATCAACTACGGAAAATTAAACGTGAATCTGTTATTACAGATTTGCTATTAATAGATTGAACTTTTAACTCAGTTTTGTTGTATTTCTGCTCTTTTGTCAAACTAAGTATTTTTCCTTCTTTTAGTATACTGCTTTCTTCGGATAACGGTTTAGTGATTTACGTTTCTAGACTAGAGCCGGTTTTTGTTTTACGATTTTTGTATTTATTTATTTGTTAGTTTATATATGCTTGTTTTTGTGTATATACTCAGTGTATTGACTGTACTTCTTTTTACCAAAAGTAAGCCGATATAGCAGTTCCTTTTAGATTATTCCATATTTCTTATGTCGTTTCGAGATTCATTCGGCTTTTACATGTACAGATGTTTCAACATAATTTCAGAGCTGACTTTCATCCACATTTCGATCGACGACATTGCGGCAGCCTGTTTTCAGAAGACGGAAATAATATTGCAATAATTGTGTCACCTTCTAGAAATTTCGCATCCGGTCACCTAAACACTTTTGATTAATACCCAAAATGTACCTGTGTTGTAGATCACTGCTATACCAGTGCATCTGGTTTTAAAGCCAGTCCGTGTAAAAGAATCCACAGAGGGTCTGGATTCTGATCTAAACTCCGATCAAATGGATTCCAGTTCCACCCCTCTGGGTCCCAGATTCCGGATTCAATATTTTTGTTAGCCAGATTCCAAGCTAAACCCAATCCGCTGGATTTCAAACTTCTGATTTTCGGAAAATGGACATGTTTGCACCTTTGCTTGTTTTTTATTTACTCTTGTGAATAATGCGGGTTTTTGCGACTTTTGAAAAAAAAAATATTTTCGCCCTGGCGAAAATAGGTTTCCGCCGGATTCCAAAACTGAATCCTTGTTTTGTTCATGTTGTAACCAATTCGACCGGCGCCAGAGCTTAGTCCCAAAACATTTGCCACAGACCAGTTTTTATGGTGAAAAAAAATAGTATATGAGGTATTAGTTTTAAAAATGCTAAAAAACTATATTCAAAAACAGACAGTAGTTAGTTCGATTTCGTATACATGGTCAGTTTTTTAATCAACGAATCTACTAACAATTGTAGCGGCGAGCTCCAAACGTCGGCGTCTGTTAGGAGATTCGTTGATTAAAAACTGACGTATACGAAAGTTTACGAAATCGAACTAACTACTGTCTATTTTTGCGCATCACTATCTTAAGCGTCGAAGCTAACAAAAATACTAAGATAGGGGTAATTGTTAGTTGATTCAATAATTTGTTTTACCTTCTATATAATCGCCGACCCCTTCAATATTTTTTTTAAAAAGCAAACAAGAGTGTGTTTTAAGAGTTTTTTTGTTGTTAACAAATTAAACAAGTTCATTAATTTGCTTTTAGGTTTTTCAACGGGTCTAGTTTCCATTTACATTCGTTGGTGCAGTTGCCAAGCCATAAACATTCTCACTATTCTAGACATTTATCAAAACACTTGATCTACTTCAGCCTAAATGCATAGCGGTTGACTATTTATAGCAACTGGTGCTCGCCATCAACGGCCCATTAACCATCAATGAAGTAACTGTTTTAGTAACACATCAACCCAAGACAATCTATCGATCCGGCAAAGGTTTTTCTGCGATAACACGTTTTTCTTCATTTTTTACATCATTCGGTCGGTCCAGGTTCAAAATCGACAATTTGCTCAGAAACCCTTTGCCATTTTATTGCTCAATATCTACTAATATATTGTCAGAAATCAGATTTCTGAGGTAAAAAGCCTTAACTATACTTAAAGTTGCTATATAGCAGACTTTATTGTTTGTCAAATACTCTTTTTTCCAAAAACAATCTGAGTCGTAACTAGTTTATGAGAGGTTTCATTAGAACTAAATACAAATTTAAAAGACAGCCTACAATTTTACGTTTCCCTGTAAACAACGTTATTTTTCCACTTTTATTTATGCATGGGTTTACGGGCTGGAAACGAGAAAAAATACTAGGTACGATATTTCGCCCGAACAGAAAACTATGTATGTATATATCATACGTAATTGTAAATATATAGAAATAACGACAGAGAACTTTTAACTTGTTCCTTTTTTAATGAAAAAAAAGATATCTGCCGTGAGTGGGAATCGAACCCTCGTCTCTCTGGTTACTAGTCGGGTGTGCTAACCACTGGCATCACGACCATCCAGAGTAATCGATAAAGTTAGTAGAGTAGTTAGCCTTGAGGTTCCCCGACGTTTTTACTTCAGGCCCGACAGGACAAACATCGGATCATCAGAGAATGATTCACGGGCTACCAGCTTATAATAATTTATATTTTGTATCAAGGAGGCTGGCTGAGATCTATATATTTTTTTTCCCTTATTTACTAATGTTGTTTAGTTACTGTGCTCACTTAGTGGGTGGCTCCACCTAAAATTGTTCTGCAATTGGTACAGGATTTAATGGAGCCGAAACCAATTGTGGAATTGCACACGGTTTAGGTATCCTGTTGATGAACAGTAACTGTTTTGTTATTTATTTTCAGCGACATATATAGTTTATGTCTGTTCAGATTTGAATCCAACGATGTAGTCACTAGCTAGTAGGATCCAAAGGATACACAGGGCTTTGCTATACAAATGTTTACAATGTATATATGATAAGTACATATTATATGTATATATAATATGTATATAATATATGTATTTAACATATGTATATATAATATGTATATATAATATGTACATATAATATGTATATATTATATGTATATATTACATGTATATATGCAGCAACTGATCTCTATGCTTGCCTCAAAACATGAAGGAAAGCGTTCGAAATTGCAGTTGTCTGACTATTATTTTAAAAACGCACTTCAATTTCACTGACAAGAAATTTGACAGTCCAACAACTACAGTATACTTAAATTGGCCAATTATTTTGTTTGCGGAAACTATTGTAATGCAAATTCACCAGAATCTCTAAATTGCTTATAATTTTTATGAGTCATGTTAACTTCAAGAGATTTAATCTTATCTTTAAAGAATGGAGTTACACCACTGTGAACCGGCTGAAATCCTCGATTATTCTTCTGAGGCTTAACCTCGCAGGGTCAGCTCTAGACAGATACGGAACAAAAGCGGGCGATGAAGTCAGATGGAACACTGCGTGAACCACAGCTCCAAAAGCACATTACATAACAGCTAAGAAAAACGATAGAGCCGGTTTGCGCTAATCTTAACTTCCTTCTTAGCCGCTGAATAATTATGTTGCGTCTAACACCGAATAGCATGCTATCTTAGCGGCGATATAAACATTCAAATCAAGGAATCAGACAAATGCGGGCAAACCGAGACAAACCGAGACAAACCTCGCCGCACATCAAAGTTTATCTATTCAATCGTCCCAGCGTGAGTTGTGCTTAAAGCACAGTTCTAAAAATCGACACTAGTTCGAGCTATGATTTGACAAGGTTTCTAGCTTTCTGTCAAATTTTGTCTCACGCTTTTTGTGTCTGCTTCTGAAATATCGCTGATAATCCAGCTAAAGTAACATGACTTTTCCTACAGTACATGCGAAAGACTTTTTCGTTGTCTCCTTATGCATAAAGACTTGGAGTATGTATAACTCTGTTCAACTTGAGAAAAACCATTAAAAATGATTTTTAATTTATGCTTTCCCAGATCCTGATCTTTCAAAAACCAAACTGAGAAACCCAAATTAGATATAGTTTTTACTTGTCGGCTAAAATCCAATACTCTACCACTCTTATTGAATGTACATTTAGGAAGTCCAAGATTGGCGCTAATTTTCTTTCTTGGTAAATTTTAGCATCAGACTAAATTTAGATGATAATTTGAACTAGAGAACAATTTTAGAACAAATTGAGGCTGAAGTCGCCAATAAGTTAAGAGCAACTGATGAACGTCAGAAAAGTTTACTGGTTCTTACAAAAAAAACGCGTAAAACAATTTTTTAACGAGTGTGTTGAAAGAAAATAATTTCCGATTTCTATGTGCAAAACTGCTTACGTTCGAAGTTGCGATGAGGGTTGTGAACGGTCCGCAGAGTTTTTGAAGCCGGCTCCAAAAAATTTGGCTCTTTGGAGGAGTTGTTCTATTGAATAGTCGGTTTTGAAAATTAGTAAATATTCAAGTGACCCAATCACTCGGTGCACGCCAGAAATTTATACGACCGTGCTCAATACAAATACGACCGTACACGCTACAAATATGACCGTGCACCGTATGATCGTCAGTCAGCTCGCATTTACTATTTTCTACCACTCTTTTACTTTTGTATAAAGAATATACTTTATAAAAATGAGGCTGAAATTGGCAAAATTTTAAGAATGTTTTAAGAATAATTCCGAGCCTGAGAGTTGAGATTTTTTTAAGAATATACACGCTTTTTTTATAAGAAACAGTAAATTTTGCTGAGCCTCATTGTTCTTAACTTTTTGGCGATTTCAGCCTCAATTTGTTCTTAATTTGTTCTTAT
>JAOBYJ020002104.1:0-12433 GCA_025403565.2 Palythoa heliodiscus
AGATATGATATGATATGATATGATATGATATGATATGATATGATATGATATGATATGATATGATATGATATGATATGGGGAACGCGTGAATTAACTTGATTCTGTAGATAGAACATCGGGTATATGTCCTGCCAGCTGCTAGGCTCAATATATTCATATGGTGAATTAACACTGTAAATGATGATTGAGTTTTTCAGCTTCGATAAGTACTGTTATAGAATTATTCTGTAAACCATATTATTTAGGTTTTTATTTGGGTAAGTCGAGATAAGTTTACTTAGCTTCCAACTCTTTCCCACAGAGCTTCCCTTGCCGGATGAAATCTTTCCATTCAAATGGAATGAGGTAAACATAGAAATAATGTTTAGTTTTCTTTGTTTTGTGTTCCCAAGACAACAACGTTTTTTTCTTTGTTATGTGTTTCATCCATACATAAACGTAGCAGATAAAAACAGAATACCAAAATACAGAGGAAAAATATGAAAAAGTATCCGTTGCTGTAGCTTCTCCAATCTGCCAACGCAAGGCTTGCATACTATAGATTCTAATGATAAGTGAGTTTTTGAGTTTCCAAGAAGGTTTGTTGAATAAACATTGACACGTGTTTTGAAAACCGCCCTTTTGATTCGAGTCCGAGTTTGGTGTTCACGACTAACGCATGCCATAGACGCCTATATATGGAAGCAAAATTAACATATTTATAGATATGCTCGTCAGAGAACTGCGTGACGATCGGTTCTTAAATTGACACACATTGTTCACCATGAAGTCGTCATGTAGGTAATAAAATAGAGTAATACATTTTGGACTATCATTTTAACTTTTAGGATAAAACGTAAAAAGTTCTTTTAAAGCAGCAAGATCATATGAATAAATAGCTTTATGTATTCCTGCTTTTGTTTCACTTACAATCAGTCAGCGCAAGGATGCAAACGCCACTGCCTTCTCCCTGTGTATAATTATTTATGGTTTCTAATAGACATTAACCGTTAAACCGCGGAGTAGTTAGTCATTACGAAGATAAGCCTGGCAAACTTTGACTTGCGGAATGATAATGCATGTTTTAAACGTCGATAAATCCACACAAGTAAATTTAAGATCGGAACTTACACGTGACTGCCGGTATGAGAATACTTTCTTCGTGACCAATTACAAGCCTTCTTTTCTCAACCACCCTCCCTTAACAACCAAACACCTACCATTCTAAACTTTAGTCTGATGATCCCTTTGATGGAAGAGGCTGGTTAAAAAACTCTAATATTTTAGCTATCTTAATTATAGTTTTTCATGTTCTATCCAGTTCTAATTTTTTTTAATATATTTTAATGTTTTGAGCACTGTATTAGATGGAGTGAACAACTTAATGCTTACTTACATCGTTAGTTTTAAGCAATTTTTGAGTCACGTTTGACGCTAATGATGGTGGAGTGGTTGGCGTAGTGGTGAGATCTCTGCTTTCCAACCACAAGGTCCTGGGTTTAAATTCCGGTTCTGCCGAGGGCTGAACATTTGTGTGACCGTCTTTCCTGCCAAAGTTTACTCAGCTTTCTATCTTTACAAGGTCTGTAAAATGGGTACCAGCTTCTGCTGTGGGATGACCTGGGGTGTCCCGTCCAGGGGGAGTCGATGAATCTAATCCTCTTAAAACTTCAGAAACGGGACATAAGCGCAGGCTCCAATTGGCCACTCAGGCTCGTAAAATGATTTACCTTTAACACTAATGCTGGAGATGTGAAATCTTATGCCAATAGTAAAAAATACCAATAATGCTGTTTCGTTTTATAGGTCCATGATTTGAGTTCAGATGGTGATGATTGTGGTGATGAGTTGTTGTGCAGGGCTGCAGCAGAAGCAGAGAGTCAATATCAGCTGCAGTGTAAAGCTGAGGTTGCACATTTCCCCCCAGTGTCAGGGGAACTAACTTGCTGTGACCAGTCAGCGAGCAATTTCAATAAAGAAGCTACTGAACTTGATAGGACCTGGTCATCATGTTTGGCGATGGCAGAACAGCGCAGTGTCTTTAATTTGACAGAACATAAAAGTGTAGCTCGAGATATATCTGGCGAATCTACCAAAGCGAAAAACGTCCAACCTCATAAAAAAGAAAAACATAATACTACTTCATATTCAGTAGGCGAGAAGGATAGATTGACCGAAACACGGGAGTCAGTTTGTAGAGATGAAGCGTATGGAAGGTCGAATTTAGAAACAGAATTAGAGAAACAATTACTAAAACCGGAAATTCAGAGTAAAGCAACTAAATTTTCTAATTCTTGGATTGACGATAGTGCTGATGAGTTTTACTTTGACAATGACGGTGATTTTGAAGAAAAACATTTTTCCGAGTTGTTGACATCTCTGGAGAATAGTGAGACTAGTGTCAAGAACAGCGTCAGCATCGAAAAAACATTAATTTCTTCTTTTTGCAAAAATCGAGATACGGAAGTATTAAATGCAAAGGATAAAATTTGTTCAAAACCCGTTGGCTCGAATAGTTTTGCCTGTTTTACTAGAGACGTTTCTGACGAGAAGATCTCAGGAGACATTCGGGGCATTGAGTGTTTACAACAAAGTGGTAAATATCTCCATTGCCTGGAAGGAGATTACAAATATTGCTGTAATATTCTATCAAATGATGATGAGGACCAAGAGCTGATGGAATTTGCAGCTGTTATTGAAGAGGAGTATAACTCGGGTGTTCACTTAAGCAAGGAAGGGGCAGAAGAAGCGTTGCGCTCGTAAGAACGAAAATTGATGGTATTACCGCATTCAGATGGAGCACTAAAATAACACGTATAACCTTTAAAACATAACAGAAGAAGCTGCGTGGTCGTAGAGAGCAGAGTGAGCTTAAACAGTTGAACTCGTAAGGTCTGTAGGAAAGAAACGGTATAAAAGAATAACAAATATAGAGAGTGGGTCAAGATTTTGCGGCTTCCTTGTATACAGCATTATCCCCCCTCTCCCTTCCCACAGTATCACTATAAGGTGGCACTGCTAATACCAACTGATTTGCTGAATTGTTAACGAGAGGTTTTAACCTTGGATTTGACGTTGTACTCTAACTGGGACCCAGCATCCGAACGCTAGATCTTTTCATTACTACTAATTTATTATCTCTTTGTCTTATGGTACTATTTTAAGCAACAAATGCCACAAATATGCCAAACTGAGCTGTTAGTCCAACTTACAGTGGATATATGTACCAGAGGCCTTTCTAACTACACCAAGAGAAATCTTTGGATCAAAGTGGAAAAAAGGTTAATCTTTAAAAACAATATACAACCAATCCAGCTACACATCGCGTTTACATGAGTAAACATACTCTATATGCCGGCATCACAAGTGGCGGGCCCCAACCAGCCACTCTCTCTAAACACCATCATCCTTTACGGCATGGGCAGAAATACTTTCTTCCACTGTGAACGTGACAAGCATCCATTTTTCGCCACCCCACACCTCCTGTGAGGTAACTTTCCATCAGTAGCCATCTACGGACAACTTGAATTTACGTTGTCACTCTGCCTTGCTCACGACTGGAAGTACCGCTTGCTGGAGAATACCGGTATGGTGTGTTCTGCCAGGATATTCCCCTTCCATCTTTAATAATATTGAAGAACATTGTAAGAAGTTGATTGACTTTTCAAATGATATACATATGCGCCTGTTTGATCAGTCATGTTCTTGGTATCTGTAACTACAATCTCCTGGACTCCTGCTGTTTTGTACACTGGTAAGAACCGCTTCCCATTTTAAACTAAAAACTTTTTATCTTAACTTATAATTCAGCTAAAAAAACTATAATCGTGGTAGTTTTGTCTAATTTTTCAAGGCTTACTGTTAAAAATTTATTAGCTTTTGGCGTAGTCATTAATACAATAGCCAAACTACTTGCGCGGATGAATTATTTCCCTATGTCGTAAGTTTAAAATTTGGCCGTACAACTATGTCTTCTTCTTGAGCTACAATTTAGATAGGATTGTTGTACAAAGACAAAATGAAAATACTTGGCCAAATATCTCAAAATAACACTAATAATAGGCTTTTTATAAAAACTTTTGATTGCCTCTACCAGTGAGTAAAACATTTTACAACATCAAAAGATTGTGAGTAAATTTTCATTGCCTTTGGATGTTTGAGCTTTATCCGACGACAATAAAAAATTACGAACCCACCTTGTGTTGTGTTCGTAAAACGTCTCAAAATAAGATCTGTTCCCTTATTTGTCATCTTGGCTAACGTGCCAGAAAAAAATGGACAGTCTAAGGTCATGGAAAAATGTAAAACTACACAGAAAAAGTCTTGGAATTTCAAAACGTCAAAAGAGTACGTATCCTGTTCAGGAGGACTCGGGACTCTCATCTGCTTAAAAGTGCAGACGCCTGGTAAACTGAAGATAACGGCTGATGGAAACTTCTGCTTTCTCTTACAGTTACTGGTAACATGACTTCGTGAGCCGACTGGAACATTCACATCAGCTTGAGGCAGTCACGCCTTTTGAACACCTCTTTTCCACACCTCAAGAAGTACTATGTCACTGAACGTATGACAACATGTATCATTTGCTCCAAACCTAAATGCAAGCAAAGTTAAGGTTTGTATATTTGACCACTTAGGGTGTGTTTACCGAAATTAACTTGCTTCGGAATCATGTAAACAGAAGTCGAACCTTATCAGGAACAAAACCAATCTTGTCCCGAAAGCATTTGGTCGTTTGGTCAGCAAAGCGCTGTTTAGCACGTACCAGGAAAATCATGTCTAACACGTTACACAGCAATGCATGCTCGCCATTTTCGATTCCACCATGTAAACGTAGAGTGAACCCAAATAGATCCGGAATGCAGGGTTGTCCACATAATTCGAAGTAAGCGGCAAAATTGGAAAAGAAGCTGGCAAAAGGTTGACTCGAGCCTCAAACTTCGCTGGTTAAGATAACAAAAAATTAAAACAAGTAGCCGGCAAAAACGGCCCAAGTAGCTGGTTAATTCTGCTGGCGGCCGACCGTTAGTGACTACCCTGGGAATGAAAACTCGATCGAGTATCATGTAAACACACCCTAACGGGCAATTCATAATATGCATACAGAACTCTCTAGCATCATTTATATCGTTTGTCAACTTCTCAAGAAGATAGATTCACAGTAATAGAATCTGTTTAGACACCTAGTAGCTCCACATAAGGGAAAGTATTGAAATACAACGAATATTTCGAAGAACTTACACAGAATAGCAACAGAACTTTTTTTAAATTTTTTTATAAACATACTTTTTATTTACATATTTTTACTTAAAATCTTATATTGCAATTATCAAAAAAGGAAAGAGCTGATTAGGAAAGTGTTTGCACTTACATTCGTATTATATTTATTTGTACTTTTATGATGGTTTGCGTTTAAGAGCGTCTTTCTGTAAGTATCGTAAGATAGTGGCACAAAAATCAAAATTCTCGATACTTTGCCTGAATGAAGCTTTTGGGAAACTATTATTAAAAATGTAATTAATTTTTTCAGAAAATTAGAAACATTCAAAAAATCCAGAAAAATCGAAAACGCGTGTTTAACCTAATTAAATGTGCAAATTTTAAGCTCAAAATGAAGAAAGTTCGGCGTAGTCTTACCACAGCATGCCGCAACTAGAAGACACAGAAAACGGTTTTTGATTTAGTTTATTTATTTAATAATTTATAGCTAGTGAGTGGTCGAGGATTTGAGAAGAATTAATGGTCTTTCTTGCTTCTTTGAAAACAAAGGAAGCTCATCGACAAACGCAAATTGTTTTTACGAGACTGCTAAGGATTTTTATCTTACCGCAGAGAAACATACTGGCTAGATTCAGGAACACTTCTGGGAGCTGCGAGACGCAAGGCTAGTATACCCTGGGATACAGACACTAACATCTTTATACCAGTGGAGGATTACATAAGATTCTTTAAGTATGCGGCTAAAGATCTGCCAGATGAATCTTTTTTCAGAACTCAATTTCCGACCCGGCACATCGACCTTGTTATTATGCTATTGCTGCTAAATTTATAACTCGAAGAAGTCGGGCTTTGTCGAAGAAATTGGAATCCTCGCTTGAGAGACGATAAAAGCTGCTACAAGTATTGTATTGCTTATAATTGTGCTTGGCATGACGGAATTATATTGGATATGTTTATACCGGAAGGGAAGATAGGACAAGAATATTTTTATTTTATTTGAAGGTTTTCTCTTTAATGTACCCGCGAACTGGGAAGAATCATTGATAGACAAGTGTAGAACAGGATGCATGGAATTACCTCCCGAAGAGGAGCAAAGGCCTAAAATTTTCCCTGGTAATACTCATAGCTGTAAAAAACTGAAGGCCAAATTGTGATATTGGTAGCCTAGAGAGGAGGTTTCGCTTTCTGAGTCAGGTTCATCTTTTTAGAAATTACAAAAAAGGGTCTATCGTAGATTGTAACGGGGTATATATCGAATCAGATGTCTTAGGTAAAAAGTGCCTCGGATCTTGTGATTTTCGATTATAATATGATATTTCAAAATAGATTATTGACATTGTTACATGGCATAACGTAAATATACTATAATGCTAAACTTTCTAAAGGCGTTCACTGGCTACCTGTTAATTAGCCCTTTGCAGTATTATGTCACGTGGTACAAAATGGGCCATAATGGAACGCAAAAGCATGTGCCAGACTCCAGTGGGAAATGTATAACAAAGAATAATCACACTTTTCTAGTTGATTGTGTTCTGTTTTGGAATCTTGTACATTCGTTAGCTTTGCAGTATGGCGTATTTTGTAACATGTTACCTCGTGTAAAGGGCCTGTTTCGATATTCGTCGCGTAAAAGATACTGGCTTTTTTCATGCGTTCGGTTAAAAAAAACCTAACTGTGATACTTCTAGATCTTCTAGACTTTGTTAAGAAATGCGCATTTATTGTGGCAAGGACTTGTCGATGATATCAATGTATATATGTACGTATTAGTTTCCACACAAATTTCCTCGTACTTCTGTTTTTCTGCTTTTGGCGTTTCAGCTTGTTTTATACAGGTAACCTGTTCAGCTCTCTGCATGTCTGACATATCGCACTCACATAACTAAACACGAATGTGATTTTTTCCAAAACATTTGGCATAACGATATCTCAGTTCTATTTTATATTTTGTTTTCACTGATACATCATTGTTATTATTTGCATATAGTGACAGTTCCGTTATCCATGATTAAAAACATCAGATATTGCTTCAGCTGGTAAGTTCTGGTGAGAGACACAAATGTTTTGTCGTAGATTTATGCGGCATTGTCAGTATCAGTATAACCAAAGCAACTGTTGTATACACACCCAGAATGCAGCTATTAATTTCGGCAATATACGAAATAAACGCAATGTTAATTGAAAAATCAGTTGTAAACATACAACATAATTGCTCTTGATCTTTCATCCAGCATTAAAATCCAAAATGACGGCCAGCTGTTTGCGATGACATTAATCCAATATCACATGTTTCTCATTGCTGCGTCCCAAACGGTCACAGAACTGCCGTAAAGACATGGAGACATGTTTTGAACGATTAGTAAAATATATTCTCACTAACGCAATCGATTTGCGTTGGCTTGCGAACGCTCCTCCGTAAACGGACGGATTGACGCAGTGGTAAGTTCTCTGCTTCCCAATCCTGACGTCCCCGGTTCGATCCCCGGCCTGGTCGAGAATTGAATGTTTGGGTGACCTTCTTTACCGGTAAAATGAGTACCAGCAGATATGAATTGCTTTGAAGCGGCTGCTACTTAATTTAGAATATCTAGTTTAAATTTGTTTCCGAACTGACTCAGTAGTTCGTGAGTGCTGCACCAAAGTATCAAACCAAAAACTAAAGAAGCGCTCTGCATCACCGAAGTTTTGAAAATCTCTGTTGATAAACCGGTATATTTTAGTATTTTCCCGTATATAATGGCCTGTTTTCTGTTGTAAAACAGAAAACAAGTCTATATAAATCGGAAAGTTACTGAAGAAGGATAGTATAATATCCGAAACGTCGGGGCATTTAAAAATTTATTTTTAAAACTTTAAAAACCCAGTTGCCGTAAAATAGAAAAGAAGCAACTCTCTAAAGTACAAAACTGTTTTATGTATAATTTCTAAACGAAATACTTGCTTACAAAACGTTTTTACTAACGTAAACAAAGGAACGTTGGTTAACAAAGAATTCATTTTTATCTAGAATGGACTGTTTTATTTTCTCCATCACTGAGCTATTCAAACAAATATCATTAGTTAATAAATACAACTCAATATTATCTTATACTGTACACTTCCTTGTGGAAAACCACCGTAATAATCTGGAACTATGAATTGTAGTCATATCTCAGTAAATAACAGTTATTTCTGAATAAAATCTAGGGTAACCATTGAACACAACTTTGGGCAGACAATTATAAAAACTAACAGAGAGAAAAGACAACGTTTTGTTGCCATCTCGGCAACATCGTCAGGTCAACTGAGAGAACTGTAAGATAATATACAGTACAAACTAGTCGAGTTTGAAATTTGTAACAATTACATCCTTTCTCCGTGCTTTAGAACTGTTGCAAAAACAAACCAATCTAATAGCTATAGATCTAATGGAACTTCTGGCGTGCTTTACCAATATAATTAATTTTATTTTGTTCTATGCTGATGCGCTGATGTTGTTGTTGTTGTTGTTGTTGTTTATTATATTCTATGGGCAGGTCGATGATCCCGTTCTAATGACAAGGTCATCAATTGCAACATCACTTAGATAGGACCCTCCTATAACGGATTCAAATGTCACCTAAAAAGAGAAGAGAACAGAAAACTTGAATTCCTTTAAACACATAATTTTTGATAGAAAAAAACTGCGTTAATTCACAAAGACCACGCAGTACATGCATCAACAAGGTTTACCAAACCTATTTCATTTTGTTTTGTACTCGTTTGCGAATAAATTGACTTTTCAATACAGCCGTAGTGAATTTAACGCCTCTGGTTTTTTTTCACTAGAAGAAGACATATTGCATTGTCCGAAAAGTGAACCCGACGCCAAATATAACTGTAGAGCGTGATAAAAAAAGGAGTGTAGGGAAGGCCTATTTGCTTTGTTGTTCAGCAATGTGTCTCAATCCAAAAAAAAACAAGGCGACGAATTATTGTCTAATTATTATTATAAATTACAGGCGGCGTGATTCAATGAAAAAGTGGTAAGATCCCTTCCAGTCACAATGTCCCAGGTTCAAACCCCGACCCTGCCAAGTGTTGAACATTTGCATGACCTATCCGCCAAAGTTAAGTCAGCTTCCCATCCTTACCATGTTAGTAAAATAAGTCGCGCTTGTTGGGGGCTAACCAGCGACGAAATAATTTCCATTCCAAGGGAAGTCAAACCCAGAGTTTGGTGCAGGCTGTTCAATGGGCAACATTGACTCGGAAAAGAACGTTTTTTTCATATAAAATAGTTGTCATTTTTTTCCAAAAGAAAAGAAACAACCATAATGTTTTCTTGAGATGCCTTGCCTTACCCGATAAGTAGTGTTCTTTGGAGCGAAAGATATTGCTGCCTGTTTCCAATTATTTTGCTGATCGCCGCTCTTCTCCCATACAGTATTTTCGTCTACTTTGACTCTTAGTGTTCCCATATCCCGGCCCCACATGTGATACCAAAACTGAATGCAGCCTCTGGAATCATTTCTAGTCAATAAAGGAGATTCTAACCGCGCAACGTCACCAGTTTTTCGCGGCGATGAAGCTTCCGTATACATGTAATATCCTGAAAATGGAAAGATTACAGCTCAGTATACGTCGCCAGCAACAATCAGCTATATATTAGAGAATTGAAAAGGACTTATCGATTTTTGTATTGTATGGCATGGTATTGTATTGTATTGTATTGTATTGTATTGTATTGTATTATATTGTATTATATTACATTATATTGTATTGTATTGTATTGTATTATATTGTATTATATTATATTGTATTGTATTGTATAATATTGTATTATATTGTATTGTATATTGTACTGTATTGTATTGTTTTGTGTTCTATTGTTTCGTATTGTATTATAGAACTAGAAAACTTGCCCTGCTTGCTCTGTTCAGTTATAGAACCACGCGTGAAGTTTTAAGTTCGCTAAAGAGGTGCTGAGAGCCAAAACCGAGCCGCACTTCTTGAGTGAACTTAAAATTTCACAAGTGGTTCTATAACTGAACAGAGCAAGCAGGGCGAGTTTTCTATTTCTGTTATAAAATAAATCAAGCTGAAAAAGCCGAATAAGCTTCTTCCGCGAACGAAAACCATACTTTTAGTACTGATAACTCGCAAAGAGGTAATAATTTTCAAGGAAAAAGCGTACGGGGCTGTTGGTCAGAATAGATCACGTGATATTTGCTTGCACTGCAACTATTGGCGAATACAACAAGTCAAATCTCGTACCCACTCGAAAGAGCGATTCGATTTTATTTTTTTATTTTACGTTAAAATTGATTGAAAATAACCGTGAATTTAGTTAAAATAAAGGTAAAAGTTAAGAAAATCTGTAAAAGAGTTTCCGAACGTTTTCGAACAATATTGTTCATCTTCAGGGTAAACTGTGTAAGAGTCGGTTTCTTTTTTTTTTGACAGGATTTATGTTATTCCGATGCCCTTGGGGAACAGGGCAAGTTCAAATGATTTTTTAAATAGGCGAATTATGACAACCGAGCATTTGTTATTTATCATTATATTAATATGCTAATGTCTCACCTGAAGAAGTAGTGTGATCGCCTATAGGGCCAGTATTGATTGACCATGTTGTTCCTTTGTGCCTCGTCCAATCAAAAACATCCGTTTTGACGTTTTCCATTGGGCAGTTTCCATTTTCAAAAGTACAGCTTACACTGAAAACTAAACACCAAACATTCATTTTAAGTAATAACAGAAACGCCTTGTGAAAGTTACTCAGGTATTACGGTATCCTTGAGGAGTTCATTTCATTAATCAGGATTAGCTATAAGGGGTGCCCAGTAGAGTCATCCATGGAAGCAAGCTGTCGGAAGCATTTGAGGTAAAGGCAGGTGTTAGGGTTGCTTACTATTTCCTCTCCTATTTCTACTTGTCATCGATTGGGCAATGAATCGAAATCAGTTACAGGCATAGAAGGTATGGTATACAGTGGACGCCACGGGAAAAGTTGGATGATTTGGATTGTGCGGATGACTTTGCTATTTATCGCATACCTACGGTCAAATGTTGGAGATAATGCTTGCAGATAAGAATTTTAGCTAAAGTGTGACTTAAAATCTATATACTGAAGACCAAAGTCATGAGAATCGGTATACCTGCAAAAGACATCAGTTGCAATAGATGAGATCCCACTGGAAGATTTAAACTCCTTTGTGTATCTAGAAGTGTGTTAGATAAGACGGGGGGAGGGGGGGTTCCGACATTGAAATTACAGGTAGATTAGTCAAGGCCACAGTATGTTCAGCATAAGAGCTAAGGTACGGATCTTCAAGTCTATTGTAAATTTAGTGCCATTACATGGCTCCGAAACATGGCGTTTCACCAAAAAGTCCCTAAATACGATCTAGGTATTCTTTTTAAATGTGCTTGAGGAAGATTCTATAAATATAGAGAAGTATGGAGAAGAGCCGAAGAGCCACCGGATGGATGAGTGGATAAGAAAGAAATGGGCATGGCTATGCCACAACCTGTGCACACCAGCCTCTAACATCGCTGAGCAGGCCACGAGCTGGATCCCAAACGGGCAAGTGAAAGAGAGAGACTGAGTAATTCCAGGAGTCATGGAATTGAACCGTTCAAAACCTTGTTGTAAGGAGAGGAGTGATTGATGGTCTATGCTTCCCTCGCGGATATCGGCTCAAGTAATTAACAACATCACTAGACATTTCTAAATTTTCTTTTAAATTACTAAAAGGTTTTCGACAGTGCGGTGATCAACAGTAGTGCTGGAATTTGCATACTTTTACTAGTTTTGGGTTCTAAGTACTTTCCAAGGGGAAGAGTTTTGCAGTAAAGGAATGTACTTGTTTATTCAAAGATGGTTTTTCTCGTGCGATGAACAAGTCCTTAATACAATTTCAATCAAGATACCAAAATAGTGGAGCTGTCTAGAAAGATCTCGGTCCTTTTAAGGAACTACCGTCTTGTCACGTGAGACCACAGTAGTTGCCTGATGCCATGTGAGGTTGGTTGCAACGTCGTTCGTTACATAAAGCATTCTTTTTGTTTCAGTTAGCGATTCTTAGTATAACGATATGAATGACAGTATTTATAGTTAAATTGAAACAAGGTGTGTTAACCTACCTTTTGGTGAAGGAGGTTTTGTACAAGTATTGCTTTCGGATTCAATAAAAACATCATCTATAGCAATGTCTCCAGTCCAGCTAGTGCCACGAATGCCTTCGAACGTAACCTTTTAAAATAAAAACAA
>JAOBYJ020002214.1:5824-21121 GCA_025403565.2 Palythoa heliodiscus
GATTCTGGATTCCACACAACTTTACATGAAAATGGGAAGTGTGAGAGCACAAACTTTCACGTATAAAACGTATTTTTTATAGAATTCGGCCAGTTCGCTCTTGTGGTAGATGTATAGTGTTAACATTTGTGGCTTTTCTCGTAGCACTGCGCACAAAAGTAAAGCTGGAAAGGACATATAATCTTACGGATTGAGACTTAGATCGCAGCAGATGACTTTCATATTTATAACGGTGTTCACTACATTGAATCAGTGTTAGCTCAATAGAGTTCACGAGACAATCCCAGCTATTCATATGGTGTACTGGTCAGCGGCATGCCATACAGGTGTAAACGTTAGATAGATTGACTAGTATGAAACAGTTAGCAAAACGGGGACGGAATATATTGATGAAGGTAATGTTAGCAAAATTGAAGAGTTGAAATAGAGTGAAAGACGTTTTTCATCTGTCTAAATTTTAAAAATGCTGCTTTTCGGTCCTCTAGCGCAGCGAGCAGAGTTGCAGATTTGAGATACTAGTACTACAAATGTACACTGCATTTCTTTTAGAAACGGTTTTAATGAACAATAGATATACTTGCAAACAAAAAAATGACCAGTTATTTAAGCTAGGTTTTGAAAGAGAGAAACTTAAAAGAATTTATTCAGTATATATAGAGATATTTTTCAGTGCTGTCCAGATAGTATAACTAACTCGTTTGTATTAATATATTCGAGAACGTAATGACGTTTGAAGTCAAGAAACCACCGGAAACTTGACATTTTAGAGCCTGAAGTTGCTTGACACCCGAACGGAAGAATAAAGGAAGAAAGTGACAGGCCACCGTCAACTATAAAAGCCAACAAACTAAACAAAGGAAATGAAAGTAAATAAATCTTTAAATATAAGCGACATTGGTTCTAAGCCGTATCTAAACGAAGACAATCTACCATGTAACAGCTCAGATATGGAATGGAGTGTTTTGTAAACTGGAATAAAAGTTGAGCAAACTTCGAAAGTATATCACTCAAAAAAGAAATGCAAAGAAAGAACAATCGAGTCGGTGTCTTAAATTGCCGGACTGGAGTTTCCGTAAACGGATAAAAGAATCCGACAAAAGGCAAACATAATTAAGACTACTAAACTTTAAAATTCTTCGTCCCAACCGCCTGTTTTCCAGTTCAAAAGGAAATGAGAACAAAATATGGCAATGATGATTGTCACTGTTCCCCTATGCATAAAATATACTATGAAATAATTTAGAAACCAAATAATGTTATTACACGTTGGCAAGAAAGAATTGAAAAATTGAGAAGACTTCTCTCAGCATGTATTTAGATTCTGTCTATCAACTTTTTCTTCCCAAATTTTGGAATGACCGGGTACGGATTGGTTTCCTCTTAAATCTTTTGACAGAACAATAAAATAAACCTTTTAAAATGTTGTTGGTTATTAATAAACAGGAAAAGTGGCGACAAATGTTATTGTAGTCAGTTTTGAAGGTGAACAAACGTTCCGTATCGTTTTTTTTTAATTAGAGCAATTTCAACACGCAAATTTCGCAGCCAACTTATTTGCGTCACTGTACCGTCATCTTGTGTGAAATCAAAGGAAGCCGCTGTCGACTTTTTGTTCCCTAGTTTTTCATATAGTTCTCATGCTCTCCATGTTAAATTACTCTTCGAAACCTGTCAAATCTCTCTACGGAGATTTTGACAAAGTTTATTTTGCAAGTAAACAGGCTTTCATTGAGCCTAGAAAGTTGCGTAGTTCAACAAGGCTCTTCAAAATGTTTTTAATAATCGAAGGAGAGGAGCGTGCAGTGTGAATAAATATCGATCACACAATTTTATTTTAACGGCCAGAACATTCAAATTGAAAGCTTGAAAACTATGTTGTGCTACTTTCCAGCAGTTTTAACTTTAAGACATTCAAACTAAATAAAGATGGAAAAAGGTGAATTATTCTGCTTTTCTAATGAAGAAACTGAAGCATTAATTAGCTAAGGGAATACTAGCGGTTTTTTACCGTATGAACTCTGATGAGTATATTCTGAAGAACAACAAACCAAACTATAACTTGCAAGTTTCAACTGAAAGTAAAATAAATTACAATCCTTAATCAAAAAGTATTAAACGTCAAATTTAATCAAATTAAAATGTAATTTTTCGTAAGTAAATTAAAGCACTGCGTTGGAAGACCAATTCAAAAATATTGTATATTTCTGCGCTTGCATTTATTTCCACCTTCGACTTCCTTTATTTTCCTTAAGACTGTACGATTACGAGGTCTTTTCAATAACAGAAGTATCAAGTACGTAGAGTTAAGATGGCGTACCCATCATTACTCACGCCTCCCATTTCTACAACACGAGATCGCATTCATTCTGGGCTTCGAAGGTGGGCTGACATTTAACCCGACTACGAGGGTCTTTTTCCGGACACTACGGTTTTCGACCTCCCTCTGCAAAGGCGGCACCAACTTAAAAGGTGTGCAGTAGCGTTGTTCATTGTTCTCTAGGGAATGAAGCGAAATAAAATTAATATAAAACTAAAAGTAAAACTAAAAGTAAAAGTAAAAGTTAAGTAAATTTTAACCCATATGTGGCTGGAGAACAGGTGCTATTTAAAACCGTCAAACTGTAAAACAAAATACGGCTCTCAACACAAAAGAAACTTGAACACTTCAATCGGAAATCAAACTGTTATCTCTGACTTGTAACCTGTTTCTAGTCGTTGTTAATTGCTTACCTCTGTGAAATTTTAAACTCAACCTGACATAGTACCATTAGGCTAGAAGCTTATCTGCTGAAAATGCTTGGCTCTTGTAAGTAATGAAAAGCTATAGGAACATGTTCTGTTTTTGTGCTGGACGATTTTGATTATTACTTTTAAACTAATGGATATAAGTCAGTATCATTCATGTACTTACTACTCCGGCATTTTACGCAGTAACTACTGGAATTTTAAGCTGTAATTACAACCGAATAGCGGGTTATTTGTGATGTTTTTTGCCCTTGATGCAAAACACACGAAACTGATCTAGTCTAAAATTAGAAGCCAGTGGCCACTGATTTCGCATTGAATGTTTGGCTTTTAAAACAAATTGTGTAACAATCAAGGCTTCGGTTTCACATTTCATCTTAGCTATTTTTACCTTCAGCTAAAGTAAAATTAAATGGCCCTGAAAAAGCGATATCTGCTGTGTAATATATGTCGGAAGTTTAACCTATTCTTAAATTCCTTTTTTTCTAAGAAAATATTTATCGAACTCCTCAGTGAAAAGAATAAAAATAGCAACTTTCGCTTTTTTTTCTCGGTTTGGTTATAAAAGGAAAATTTCCCCAGAGAAAAACATGTGACACACAGCTGAAATGCCCGTAACACGGCTCTAATTCACGGCGCCGCACACAGGTTTTGTTTTCTCTGGATTAATTTGGTGTCGAGGTTGACAAGTCGTTCTAAGCTATTGCACGCTAGCAAGCATTAGGTCACGAAGGGGAAAAAATACATGACATAAGCTAATCTTTCTAATCTGGTACAAAGTTATGATTTCGATTGCTTGGTAAAAGAATGGCGAAACTTCGGCGTGGCTAACCTGGAATGTTATACATTCAGAATTTGCTCATTCATAACTTACAAAAAGTATGTGCAATAGCTTTGACTGTAGTAGTTAATTACATTTTAAAATAGCAATTCGGAAATGCTGCTTGTTTATTGTTTACTGTTTATTTATCTCACAAGGGTTTGCTCTCCCAGGAAGGCATTTATTTAAATTATATTTTTGGGAGAGATGAAAAATAATTGTGTAATAACGCCAATAAAAACATACACGAACTTTGCCCAGATATATTGGTGTAAACATGCTTTAAAATTATATGGGGATCAAACCATTTGGAATTGAGCCCCACTACAAATTGCAGTTAAATATCTAAATGCTTTTTCAATGAAGAGGCTTTAGTAGTTAGACACTAACAAGCTGAAATTTGATGCCTTTCTAAAAACCTCATGAGTGAAAAAATGGAAGAGCTTAATCATGACAAGATGTAATGTCGTTTTTGATAACATCCTCAAATCTGTAATCACAAGTTTCAACACAGAATCAATGTAAGGTTACAGCAATTTGTGTCGGTATTAATTTATTCAGACGTTTCAAAAAGATACTGAATAAAGAGAAAAATACAGGGTAACCCTCAGAAGTTATATGTCATTTCTCGACAGTTGTTTAATTTCAACCACCATATTTTCGCGGGACCCTATCTAGACAGAGAAAAGAAGGTTTATAACTGTCAAACAGCATTTCATTGTTTTGCCAATGACTTGTTTGTTCAACCAGTAATCTTTTAAAAAGAAGTAATAACTTTTTAATTTCGGATCAATGTCTGATTGTTAATCACGTGTGACATAGCACTCCCAAAGTCAGACAGTTGTAGATGTGGAGGAAAATCTGACAGCACGTTCACCGCTAATAGCAAATTCTTTTGAAAGAAAATTAGTGCGGCAACTCCAGATCTTCTGTAACTTTTAGTAAAGTTCCATCATAGCTACAAATCACTGCAAAGCAAGTTCAAAAGGTAGGAGAAATAACTGCTAAAAGTGGTAGTGGCTTCTCAAAAGTTTCGGGCATTGTGAAAACTTTATGGTAGTGCCCAAGATGAACAAAGCTCTTCAAGTTAGTTCTGATTGATGTAAGTTAAAACGAAAAGTTTTTCTACCGGACACCTTTTATTCAGTAGCTTTAAAACAGTTGCTGTATTCAACCTTCATTACCTTGGAAATTATTGAAATTTCACTGCTTGTTCATTGTGCCGGGCCAGTTGCTCTATCGTATAAGCCGAGCTGGCTGACACTCAAGTACTGAAACCGGGCTCAGATTTTTTGCCTTATTTTGAGCGACAACAGAAAGTCATCTGGGCTTTTGGCACTCAGCAGCTACTGCTTTCATAAACAGCTAGTGTCTATTTGCTCAACTCCGCAATCCCTCTGATTCTGTCGTTTCTTGTTATGTGACATTGATTGTAGTTCTCACAGAACCAAATCCTTTTTCATACGAATGTAAATCTCTTGCACTGTGGACTGTTATGTTCGTGCTTGACACTTTCATGAGAGTTGACGTTGCTTAAATAATACTATTAACACACCAGCCATGGGAATTTCGTTTACCTCGTTTCAAAAACTAGATACTTCAAGTTTTAATGATTACTTTTATTATTCAGAAGAAACGGCGCTTCTTTTAGACTGTTTGAACAAGAAATAGACATAATGGAAATTTAATTTTAACAAATTGAAAGCGGTGTCTTTTGTCGTCAGCTAGATATACCCACCGCATTAATCACTCGTATGAAGTGGCAATTGAAGTCAGTTTTACATTCCGCCTGTGCTAAATGTACTTATATCACAAGAGCTATGTTTAAAAAATAAAACTAGATTGGAATAATATCTAAATGACTTTCTAAGGTAGATATGTTAGCAAGACCTTAAGTTTCTTAAAACGGAAATTAAAAGGATTTTTGATTCTGTTTCATATGATAATTAGCGCTCTGAGAAAGTGCGTAACAAAAAGCTTGTTTCATGCAACACAAAACACTAAACAGTGATTTTTCTGCTTCTTCTCGTCACGAAGTTTGCCTCTAGCTTTCGTGTGTGAAAAAACGAAGCTTAAAAAATAAAACAACTACAATTACTTCTTGTCTTAGAGGCTTATTTCTATCTTATGTTTGTTTGATGAAGGAGCTTTCGATTCAGTTTTACAATGCATGGCTTTTGTAAATTAGCCGCCTTGCAACCTTAGAACTGTAACACAAAGAAACAGAGAAGCAATTTTACTAATAAGTATATACATAGCAAAGTTGATACTGCAAATTTAACGCAATACACTCCACAAATTGAAACTGTCCATGAGGAATTACAGTTGTAGTGTTTTTTTCTGTACCCCAACAGACAGGATTTTGAGAACCCTTAATTCATCTGTATAACTGCAAGTTTACCATGAGCTCAAATATTCTGCAGTTGTTTCTGACAACAAAGTCACAGACACAGGACTACAAAGGACTCCTAGTCTATATAGCAAACACTTCTCTAAAGGCAGAATGTCTTTTGTTTCAGCTTACCAGAAATATTTAGCTCCTTTACTTAACTGAAGTACCGGTGCTCAATAATATTATTTTTTATCCAATTATAATCAGAAATTTTAAGCTAAGGATCGAGCCAAGTTTTAGCGAAGTCCACACTATATACTTCTGTGCTTGAAACTTACGTACTTTGAGTCCATACTGATGAAAAAATCTTTACTTGTCTTTCTTTATGAGCATCTTTGTCCTTCTTTGGTTACTGTTTATATGCTAACTATATGACAATGTTTCAAAATGAAGAGCATTCCTCTAGCATGCACCGATCTATTAGTTCGTTCTTCATTCAATTCACTTGTTACCTTCAAATCTTTACCAGGATCAACCGGCTCAAAAGTACTCATGTTGTATTTGAACAAATTAGTTTGTTTGACTTTGGATAGCTGTTGAATTGAGACACAACACTTTTTATACAAAACATTCTTAATTTCTTTGTAAGTGCGAGACGATATCGATTTTACAAACTTTGATGAAATTTGAGTTTGAGCTATCGGGTTTTAAAATTGATCGAAACTACAATATATAGTTTCTTTAAAGATTGAGTTTGAGAAATTGGATTTTGCAATGAATTTAGTTGTTTCAAAGTTGGATACTTTAGAATGTGTAATTTTCAATGTTCACTCCACAGGAAAATGGTGTCTTTATGAGATTTAACAAATTAAATCCAACAAATTAAGCTAGGTATTTTGAAAGTACATGCAAAAATATACATAATTTTCACTGAAAAAAACCATTTTTGTAACTGAATGACTTGATGCAATGATTTTAAATAAAAGTAAGTTTTATTCGTATAAAAATGTATTTAGTTCTTTCAAGACTCTGTCACTAAAAAAGGCTAAAATAACAAACTACTTGATTCACAATAAATTGAAGAAACGAATATCTAATCTATTTAATGCTATATTTCCGTCTTTTCCTCACAAAATTGAGTTAGGCTTTTACCGGTATAATTAAAAATTAATCTCACGACAATTTCAGACGTTTTAAATAACCATATATAAATATATGTTTCACAACTGAACAAACCAGACATATACATATTTTTTTACACCTTCAATATAAGTTAAGAATATTTGAAAATAAATTGTGCATGTAGAAAGAAAAAGTTTGGAGATTTAACGCTTTGAAAGTTTATTTTTCACAAACTAGATATGTAGAAAAAGATTTACAACTAAATAGGTCATGTCGTTTAGTAGTGAATTAAGTATCGACGCTGCACACTTAAAAAGTTTTCACGTAGGGTTTGCAATCGGTATTAATAATTCCTCTATGCGAGTTTCTTTTCCCCTCAAAATACATTACATAAATTCATAAGTATTGCCCATAGTTGAAAAGAATTTAATTCTTTATGAATGCGAGCTTGGTATATGTTGTTTTAGAGAAATAAATTGGTATTTGTAAGAAAATCCTACATATATCTTGGTAAACTGTTAGTTTATATTCTCAGAGGAAAATTGCCGTATTCCTCTAGAGTATGACTCGATTGAAAACAGTTAAACTATTTAAGTAAACTTGGAGTTTGAACCCGAGATTTTTTGTGAATTCTTTACAGCTTTTAACGTCACTAATGCGTCACTGGTGGAGCAACTTCCAACTGCAAGGGAGCGAGGTTCCTTTCTGGTGACATCATTCCACATGAATCAACAGAGCTCCAGAGTAAAATTCCCTGAAATGAGATCCGAGATAATTAAAAAATCTTTGTTAACTTTTCACAAGATTAATAGCTAATTAAGAAGTGAATGAAGAAACCACCATACAACATTCCCAAGCTTTAAGTTTTTGATAAATATAATTTTATTTCTCTTGAGAAGATTAACAAGTATAAAAACAGACAGAATTATATCGTTTTAGATGAAGGAGCAGTCGTAAATTTCAGGAAATAGAATTTGTCGGCCATGGTTTAATTTGAGCCTCGTAAAACAGAACTGAATTGAACAAACAGCCATATACTGGCATGTAAAGAGGCACAGCAAACACAAAGTATGTAAATATTTCGGTGTCTTTTCAAAAAACACACCAGTCTTTCTGCAACAAGGCAGAATAACGTGTTCAGTTTCCTTTAAATCTAAATTTTCAACACCACCGATTTGAGTTTGAGAATTTTACCTAAATTTAAATCGTTTGCTATCCTTTTTGCCAGTTGTAAAAAATTTACAAAAAATGTTTATAAAGAAAATGGGGGAAAGGCGACAAACCTTGGAGTATTATTCCAATTAATAAACAGCAGTTAACGACAGCACAAAGCGGTCGAAAGACTCTCTGTTTGCTTTCTCGTCCCTACATATAATAAATTAATCAATACATAGGTTTTAATAAAGTTTTGGCTTTTCAAACAGCGTTTTGCTTTTGTGTATTATATAAACATATTGAAGTCTAATAAAATGCATATTGTTCGAAATAAAATGAAGTTCAAAAATGACTACAAGACAAATTTGGTCATTGGTTTTGGTAAGGAAGAAACTTTCCTTTTAAGATGGATTTATCTTTTCGTTTTGAATAAAAGTGTGTTGATTTGGCAACGATTTTACATTGTACAAATGTGACAGCACTCGATATACTTTGCAACATATCCTTTAGATCAAAACGGTGACTGGCTAATTACGTTTCGATGGGCTTCTATCAGTGGGAATTAGTGTAACAATGGCGTACTTGAATTGAACTTAATCAGCAAACGCATGTCAAGTCGCAATGCTTGTTTACATCAGATGAGCTCGTTCTATTTACAAAATAATAACGAACGAGATACAAATTTTAGCGGTAAAATACACGGTAACTCGCATAAAGGAGACAGAAAGAAAAACCTAAGAATTTTGTTTTTGTTATAGTACATGCTATGTTGTTCAAAGTTAACCTTTGCATTTTTGCGTGGTAGAAGAACTTTGTGAAGCTCTTTGTAGAGGTCCTTTGACTTTGAGTGGTTCTGCATATATATGAATATATAGCTTTTCCCAGAGTGTAATTAGTTAACGCGGACAATGATGAATACATGACGTCGGCTTTCCAAACCACAATTGACGATTCGCCGAGTACTTTTCAAACTAAACAATTGAAAGCGTTAAAATGTAATTAATATAGATATGAGTTTATTTATACTAGTCCTTGAATGTGATTGGCTGCCACTCAAGTGAATCGAAGAGTACAGTTCGTAAGCAGAGCAATAGACGCATGCAAGCAGTGCGGAACAGAGATTCACTGCTATCAGACCCGTTCCTCGTCACAATTCGTTCAAGTCTTAACACCGCTTTGTTGATCGAGGCTTAACGAACTTTACACTTCGGTTCTGACCAAAACAAGCAACGCGAAACCTACGGCTTTACTTAAAGGTGATTTAAAGTGCTTCAGAAGAAAACTTTATATTTGCAGATATGGCCGAGTCCCCGGTTAACTCTCCGCAACACCCGCCGCCCAGCGATCTCAACAACAATATGGAGGTCAAATCGGAGAGGTCTGCTGATTCGCCTGAAGGTGATTCTCTTTACCTCACAACTTTTCTTCAAAGTTTCAAAATAAGATTATCGTCTAGGCTGCTCGATAACTAACTTCTAATTAGGCAAGGATTTCTCAAGGATTAAGTGTTAATCTTAACTGAAACAACAATATGTTTTCTAACTCTTTACTTTTAGACGTGCTAAAACGTTACGTTCAGCTCTCCTGTACATTCCAGCTGAGCTTGAGTCCCTGGAGGCTATCATCCGACCTTTTGCGCTTATCGTTAGGACTCGATTACATCCTAATCTTTGCTTGTACTTGTTTGTATTACCATCAACAGGGAGTCCGAACTCGGAGACGGAAGATGCCAAACAAAAAAGAAAACAACGACGACAGAGAACTCATTTCACTTCCTACCAGCTGCAAGAACTTGAAGCGATGTTCTCGCGGAATCGTTATCCTGATATGGCAATGAGGGAAGAAATTGCTATGTGGACAAATCTCACAGAAGCCCGAGTTAGGGTGAGTTGATTTACTGTAATGGGCTTCTACGGCGTTTTGCTTTGAATAATTGAAATGTAATGAGTAGTTAAAAAAGAAGGTAAACTGTACGAATGGACCGGCCTATAATTTGTTTTCATACAATGTTGTGCCTTTATTGTAGCATAATAACTTTTCTTTTATGCTATTAACAAACAGAGTTCCCTTCCATTTACTGTACAGCTCAAAAAAATTGTCACAATTTGCCTGAAGTTTGCCTTGACAGCTCTTATCGTAGATTCTTAAATTATTAAGTGGACGACTTGCAGAACTTTGGAGACACCTTAAAAACAAATGGTATAAACATTCAGGTGAATTAGCCTTCTATAAAATATATACAATGTCTAACAGCTTTCACTGCTTAAAGAAATGGGCAAATATTAAATTCAAATCAGGGTTCGTTCAAATTTCACCAAAGTGTTTGCTCTTTTCAATGCTTTTACGAAGCTGTACTTCCGTGCAATTATCTTGTTTACAACAGGACTCGATAAATCGATCCTTAACACCTGTCGTAAATTGTAATGGTAAAAGTAACACTAAAACAAACCTATATAACATTAAAAAAGACAAAATCAAGACCCTTAACTGAACAGAAATCCCTGTTTGGAATCAAGTGCGAGTTCTTAAGCTGGCATTGTTATTCGACTGATTTCTTTACGAATCGCTTCGCCAGCATTATACATCGCCATCTTAACACCTTAGTAAACTCCTTAAAGCCGACTAAGTGATGACATTAAATTGAGATATAACAAATGAAAAAAGTTTAGATTTTGCGAATACGTGAAGTTTACCTCAAGAAATTGTAAGAATCTGAAACCCGCTAAGTAAGCCGAAGAAGTAAAGATTACTATCACTCTTAGACTGCATTGTCGAACGGACGTGTACTGTAGATAATGATTGAGATAATGTTCCTACCATTTCTCAAAGTAATGCATATATCTTCTCTTATAAATATATTTTACAACAAGTTAGAAGTAACTACGGAAGAGTTGATTGATGTTTTGATAACTTTCTTGAGGTTTTAGAAAACCTGTCCAGAAACATATAGTTGTGTCAAGCAGCCAAGATTTAGCGATCGAATAAAATTCTTTACAGGAATCGCAAACACAGTATTTGTCCAACATTTCAACACCTTTCAAGCTAGAAGAAGTGCTTGTTAAACAACCTTACTAAATACGAATCAATTGTTAAACTAGCTTTAGTAAATCGCTTTTTATTTCTTCGAAGATTGTTTGTAATCCCGAGGTGACAATTTGTAAGCTTTCTCTCCTAATTCTTTATCACCGCCTAGGTGTGGTTCAAGAACAGAAGAGCAAAGTGGCGGAAAAAGGAGAAAAATAGTCCATGCACAGCAGGACTTGGACAAGAGAAAGGAAACCCAATGATATCAAGCGTTAATGGGTTCTTCGAAGCCAACAGCGCTCTTCGCTATGATCCGGGAGAAAGCCCAACTGCAGTGTATTCAACCTATGGCAGCAACTACTGGAGCAAAAGCGGTTCTACCTTGACCTACAACTCCGCTGGAAATCTAGGATACAATTCATACGCTCAAATACCGCCTCCCTGCCCCGTACCGCCACCCATTACTGCTTCCCTAAGTCCTCATGGACAAAGTGTGTGTTTTTCCACACCAGCAACTGAAAGTTCTGCCTTCCCGAGTGCTGGCAGTGTTCCCAGTCTTCCTTCATATCCCTATCCTCAGAGTTACGCCTTTCAAGAACAGAATAGCAGTTTGGCAACCATGTACTTGAAGGGACCTGTGAAATCGGCACCAATTAATCATCATTCTAACTTCTCGCAAGCAAATCCATATAGCAGTTATCCCTACGGGGTGACTGAAATCCCAATTTAGGACGAAAGAGACAAACGATTAACAGTTGCTTTTATTATGTTGAGACAATTTAGCTTTTAAATGCCGTATAATGTTTGCGAAAACCTGTAAGGTTTTGAAGACGCAAAAAATTGGCGCCAATGTCTTATCCAGATTTGCGGTTTAGAACCTTTCGTGATTGACAAGCAAAACGCGAAGAGACTTGTTGATTATGAGAAACTGAATTCATCGACAGACATTGTCTGTCCTTTTGTTTTGCAAGAAGAATGTAAAGTTATAGATTAAATTTTAGATGCATTTTAATTTTTCTTAGACACCTACAGCACTAAATAGTACTTGAAAAGTAAATAATGGTTGTCCTTTTAGGAACATACAAGCTTCATAGGTTGCGTTTTTGTGGTACAACATTTTAGATGTTTAGTTCAAAATAAAACAGTTGAGAGATCTTATATGTTATGAACAATGAGGTTTGTCTCGTTTTTATTCAAATTGTACGTATTGTAGTCGAAAGAATTTTCGAGTTGTCGCAGCTACAAATTCAAAGATGTTCTATATTTGCAGAGAATAACTCGAATAAATCTGCCTCCTTATTTAGCTAAGAGTCTATACAGTTGATATAAGTATAAGTGTGTGCTAATAATGGTTTTGTTTCATTGCCGTGTATTTCTCGTATCTTAATCCTTGCGAACATTAGGACGGTTATTAATTAAATATCATTTTATTCTTCAACCGAGCATTAGAGTGTTGAGAAGGCTTGAAAATGACTGCGTTCTCACAAATAAACTGTGATCTTAAGACGAACGACAACACCAAGTATTATCTGCTCTTGTCTCTTTGTTTCCGTTAAACTTCTGAAAAGAAAGTTTTTATTTTTTTTTATTGGAGAACCTTGCTGAAGCTTAGAGTTGATTGAAGTTAGAGTTTAGGAGGGCTCAACTGGAGAGCTTCTTGATTCTGCCTGGAGGAAATTATTTGATTTTTTTTAAGATTCTTTTCTTTCAAGCATTTGTGTTCTGCATACAAACATGCGTATTTTCCTTCAGTTAAAAATTCTAATTAAGCACTAAAATTTCTAAATCTTGCCCAGGGACTGGAAAAAACCAAAGTTGCCGTACTCCAACTATAAGTGGTAGCCTATCAAAAATTCAATTCATAGAGAGCTCTTTTATGCTGCGTTTTGAACGTATAGCAACGGAGTGTTACCATCTTGTAGTCGGTTTGTGGGATGTAGGTCTCTTATTGTTTTAACGTGCTAAAAGGGTTTTGGTAATTTCCATGCGTTAATAGTTGTTTTATTAACAAAACGAAAGACGAAAAGGGGTTAACGATCAAATACAAAAGATTTGCGCTCCTTCGAGAAACGAAATGGCGGTACGACAAAGCTTACTACAGGTAATTGTTCAAGTTTCTCGAAATTGCACAACTTTTAGTGTTCAAAGCGAGTAATTGTTGTTGCAGACAATCAAAAGAATTGCTAAAAAGTTGAGGGCTCTCATATGCAAAATCGCAGTTCTTTGGCGCGACTTTCGTGTCTCGTAACTGTTTGGCAACAACAAAACCGCTTTTGTGTTGGCGTTCCCATGAGAGCAATATGCGGCTGGACTTCTGACTATTAAAAAGGTTTCGTTTCTTCAGACTCATAAACTTGTACATAATAAAGACAATCATTTCCCACAAAATATATATGAGAATTTGCCATCAAAAAAGAAATCAAAATTGTCTTTATCAAAGTTAAGTGTTAAAACACTAGTGAAAAGAGACGTTTTCCATCTGAGCCAGCTTTTACTTTAACCGTAATTAAAATTTTCATGTGCATAAAATTCATGAACTAATTTTTTCGTTTTGATAATATTTTCCTTAAAATACATCTTTACCCAAATGACCATGCAAATTTGATTGAAACAATGCGGAGGTTTGTATCTGCTACAGATTTTAGAAATAACAGTTTAAGTAAAATATGTAACTAAATCCCATAAACACAACGAAGAATTTTTCTATTTTCTGCTCATTTTGTTTTCTGTTGTGATTTCCGTTCAATACACAAGAGACAGTACTCTTCATTGGGTTTAACACGTTCATTGGGTTTTTGGTACCTCACTGAAATGTTATTCCCGTATTAACAGATTTACTTTGATTTGCTTTTCTGACCCAAGCTAAACTAAAACAGGAATAAAAAGATACATGTACCAAAACAGTTTTCTTTTATAAAGAGTAACTTTTGTTCCAAAACCATTAGAATTGTCCCGGATTAAAACTGGCCCGTGATTTTTCTTTGTAATCACAGGATTGAATACAAGCTATTGATGGTTTTCGTACCGTCTTTTCCTAGCAACGTAAACATGTTCCACTTCGTTAATTTCGATCAGTTATAGTGAACAGATTTAAAAATCATAATTTGTTAAAGTAATCGTTGGTTTGATTGAAAGCTAAACCAAAAATTAAGGTTTCAAAAATCGAAGAAGTAAGGAAATTCGGACCAACAAACCATTACTTTTCTACCAAAACGTTTTTAGGAGGCATGACGAGGAGTTGACAGAAGACGAAATGAGTACTTTACATTAACAAGATATGAAAGCAAATATCACTAGTTAATTGTTTCAAAATCAAAAACAAACTAGCTTGAAAACCACGTAGCAAAAACCTTTCCCACTTCAAATTTTTGTAATCTGTACATCTTTCATAAAGTGATGGACATTGTACTGGACTGAAATAAACCATATTTTTTTCACTTAGCACGGTATGTCGTTCGCATGCGATGCACGATGAAGCGTCAAAACAAAAATATTTTGTTTAAAAATTTTTTCGCTAATTTGTTTTATCAAACTTTGAAACCGATTTACTGGTTTGTCTTATCTATATTGAGAATGGATTGCTAGTTAAAATCATATATGAATTTTTAAAGAATGGCATGATATTTAGTTGTGCTTTTTTTTCCTTTTTTAATTACAACTTTTCTAATTAATTGAAACAGGGAAGTGAAATAATCGCTTTGGGCTAAGTTTTAATATGCAATGACCAAGAATGGTGAGGAGAGAGGGTTACTTACATTAAAAATGTTTGATGTGTTTTGGCTAACACAAACCAATCTGTTGTGATGTTAAATTATTTATTTTTGATTTCAGAGTAATCACAAATTAACCCTGGTTAACATATATGGAACGTCAGTTGACCATTGATGAAACATTTTCGCAGATTAGAGTTTAACAGATTTTTTTTGAGAATCTTCATAAAGCTTGTCAGGTATCATTTAACTTAATTCGTTACTGAAATGAATCTCCATTTGTTGGTTCATATAAACATTTTTCTATTAAAACTGTTTTAAAGCCAAAATTAGGTTTCATTCTATAGGTTAGCAACTTTTTCTGGTGAGAGGTTGAACGGAACTTCACT
>JAOBYJ020002215.1:0-12424 GCA_025403565.2 Palythoa heliodiscus
GAACAAGCCTCCGAGAAGGAGCCGAAAGCTCGTATGCTTTAACTTTTATATAAGTACTGTGTAATAGTTTTTAAAAATTTTTTATTAGTAAGTATTCTTTTCGTCGTTAGTGTTATGCTCTTTTTTCTTGTTAATGAGATTATGGTCAAAACCAGCAGAAAAGGAGCAGTTTCGTCCAAGTGTCTTTCTCATGGCTTTTGGTACACAAAGCTTTTTTGTTAAACAAAAGGATTAATTCATGCAGTGCGGCACAATGTGCTACTATAAATGAATTAAATAAGCTCAACAAGCAGAACTGCACAAGGCTAAAATTACTGGATTAAGTGCTAAACAAGACGTGGAAAAACATGTGTTTAGATACTAAATATTCGGCACCATAACAAAGCAACATGAACCATGCCAATAGAACAAAAACATTTAGTCTCTCTCAATTTACCAACCTAGTCAAACGAGTGATGCCCTTAAGGACAAAAATATTGTTATCACAGACACAGAGAGAAAATTTCAATAACACATTGGTAATTGAAGCATGTCAGTATTGTTTCTTTTAATGCTCTATTCTGTGACATTCTTGTGCGACTTATTAACACGATGTAAGCGTTCGTCTTTTTTGCATATCGAAAGAATAATATGGTGAACAGACAAGAATTTCTGCATCAACAGCATATTGCGTTACTCTACACATGCGCGAAAAACATTTATCAACACCAAGTGTATAACAAGTTTTGTAGTTTCGTGTAATTTCAAACGCGAGCAAAACGCAATCCTTCGAAATGCTCTGCAACTAGGTTTTCAGATCTCTCTGTATTGATAAGTGCACTTTCCTTTTCAAATTTTTGCAACTTTAGCTTATGAAAAGGTCAAAATTTGGATATATTCAGTGAGCAACTATTAAGTTATATCCCATTTGAAGCACTCAAACTAATCAAAATCCAGAAAATAGAAACTTAATCCGCAATAACGCACAAAAAACGGTCAATACCTCAATACAGTAAACCCCTAGACCCGCTGTTTTCTTCATGCAGATTCCACACAATTTTTACACACTAACTTGAGCTTTTTTGGTTTCTTGTATAGGATTTTGATTGCAAAACCTACGCATAAAGAAATCAAGGTGTTACGTAACTTTATTGACGCCGATAAAGGCCTTGGAATAGCATCAAGTGAAATGACGAATGTTTAAAAGCACACTAAAAAATCTGTGTTGCTTTTTCAAATCTTGAGTAATATTTTTGATTAGACACGATTTAGGATGTTTGTCCGGCTGAATCTCGTCCGGTGTAAATTATAATGTGTAAAGTACTGTAAGAACTGCATCTTAAAGCGAGCTCATCAGTTGCCGATTACGGTGAATTGACGCGTTTAACAGCCTCTCAATTTGCTTGTACAACGTGCGTTTCTGGACGTATTTACATTACAACTATTTCATATTAAGGAAGTCTATTAATAAATCATCGTATGGGTTTGTTTTCTTAAAGGTAAATTGACGTTTTATATACATTTACTAACGGTAAATTGCCGTTTTACTGATGTACATTTACTGAAACTTTTGTTCTGCCTTCTGCTTTAATATTTACCAAAGAGAGAAACAATGATTGACGATTTGGACTTTGGTAAAAATGACAAAAAAAATTTAATTCATTTGCCTTGTATTAATCGTTATAAGTAATGCAATTTTTAAACATAAGAAAGATTTAGGAGATTTTCCTTCTCCTTTTGCATAGGTTTAATTAGTTTTAGTGTTAGATTAAGAAGTTATAAGTTCACAGAGGAAAGAAAGTTTATCTACGCGCGCAGTTTTCTCTTTTATACTGCGATGTCAATTCCAGTATTTTGCTACGCGAGGTGAACAATAAGTTAAAGAGGGAAGTTCTAATGTCCAACAAGAAAGAAAAATAAAACAGGTGCCCTAATTAGATCAAATACCTTTGCGTGGGGATAACTTCCATTTTCCTCATTTCTCTAAATCTTTTATCGTTTTTTTCTCTGAGAAGAAAAAACAGCTGAAACATTTCCGCTGCAAATTTAGTGGAGTAATTTTGATTTTAAAAGCACTCGCGCAGCTTTGAAAATATCAGGCTGTTTCTAAAGCTAACAGGCCAAGATCTAGTTTTAACCTAATCTTGCAATTTAATTTTCTACCCCACAGAAAGAAGTGTCTGTGAGTGATTGAAAATACTCGACATTTTGTCTTTTAAGCATAAGCGTCGATAAGTGGAGCTCTTTTAGTTATTTGTCAATAAAACTTATTCTTTCAATTGGAATTCGATTACCACTGATAACATATCTCTAACAATAACTAGGACTTAAGTTAACAAAATGAAGTCGCTGCTAAATCTAAGCTTGAAAATCTGTTTTGTAATTATTAACCTTACTCAGCTAATACAAAAAAGAATGCCATGGCTTCCCTTTTGAAAAGAGCGCAATTCTCTTCTCACAACTTAAAAGCTTGCTTTAGCTTGCCTGTCAGTATAAGCAGTTCAACTAGCCTACAGGGGAATCATTTTCTTCCAATTTGGTTGTCTAAAGTTCCATTCACTGCAGTACAAAAACACCTTCTCCTAGCAGTCCAGGTGTAAGGACTAATTTACAATTAACTAGAAAGCACCACTTATCATCGTGTGGATATTGACGCACGTTGCTGCAGGGGAACCGAATTGAGAGAATACACTAAGTATTAGAACATTCCCTTGTCCTACTCATGAATTCTATTGAGAGGGTAACAGGCACGTTGTGCAATGTAATTGGTGACTATTTTAGCAAATGATGCATCTCACTCCAATTTGTTTTCAGCTGGCAAAATGATTGCAAGACCCGAAGCATTGTTAAGAAATAATCATTCTAAGAAGACAATTTTTTTTTATCGCTAGCTATTTTATCGTTTTACACCTCTCTCACACCCATTGTCACCTCATGGTGTAGGAGTTTACGTAGCTATGAATGAATTGATATCGATCGGCTTTCCAACTATGTTTAAGGCGAGCTATTTTCTTTTGCACTTTAAGCGATGAAAAATGTATTAATTTTATGCGATGATAGCATGTACGACAATTAATCTGACTGATCTTTCCTTCCAACCCACAAACTAATGATTTATTAAACAGTGTAACGTGTTGAACGCCCACAATAAAAAGGAGTCAAATTTTCGAATTTCCTATTTAAATTAGCGCCGTTTTACTAAAACTCATCAATCGAGAATCAAAACTATTTAGAGAAGGAGCAATCACTAAGTATACTAAAGGAAGTAATTATTAAAATCTAGCAAAAAAAACCCCACTGCCGTTAATAATGGGGTCAAACTCCAGACTGTTTAGACTCGGCACGAGAAAAGTTTTAAGTATTGTACAGGTGCACTTTATTGCTATTCATAATTCCGATCAGGTGCTCGAAGTACCTATAAGAACTCTTTTGCATAGCTCAGTGTGAATAGTCGACCTGACCTTGCTAGCTTCAACATGGACAGCACATTTCACGGTTCTAACGGCGTACTTTCATTTCCTACTAATCTTTTGCTCCAGAACCCAGCAATCTGTCAACCAGATGGACCCACATTTCATAGCGATTCCGAATCAGATTATGCCAAAGCTATCTACAACTTAAGACCAAGATCATCCGCACCAGGCTCGGTTTCGCCAAAGTTTGAAGATGAAATACCACAAGCCGTTAAACACAAAAGACCAAGAAACTCTCTCAAGAAACGACTTCTGGTGAACGCTCGAGAGAGGGAACGAATGCGTGTTCTTAATCAAGCTTTTCAAAGCCTCAGAGATGCTTTACCTTGTTATATTGCAGATGGTCATATGGCTAAGATAACAACGCTACGCTTGGCTATCAACTATATTAAAGCTTTGACTGAAGTTCTGAAGGAGGATCCTGCGCCGATATCTTGCTTGCCATCAACAGTGCAACCTCCAAAAGGAAGTGCAAGAAATCTTACAACCATCATTACAGAACACATTAAAATAACATCCGTTTCATAAGGGTAAGTGTTGTGTTTATATTTCCCTCTTTACTGGGTGTTGTGCAATGTTTAATAAACAGAAACTGATAGCTACATAAAACTAAGTTTTATGGAATGTATCTACACACTTAGAAATCTATCAGTAATATTTCATTATGATTGCAGTAAGCAAATATGGTTATTTACCACTAGTTAGCCTGTACCGCTCCATGTTCGTCTGGATTAGATTATAAAACAACATATTATTTGTGAACTACAGTCTAATGAAAGATTGAAATGAAATTTATAAAAGTAAAACTATTCTATTCTTTACTTTTGATAAGGACAAGTCAATTTTTCATTCCTTTAAGCAACCCGACTTACTCGGTTTCTTTGTCTTTGTTTAGCTGTTTAAGAACTGGTTAACACTCTTCCGGTTTCTACTGAGTCTTCATTTTTGCCAAATGATTTCATTTAGGGGAAGTTCAGACGGCTATTTCCGTTTTCATCTTCCATTGCTTTTGTTTTTAAGTTTTATTAAAATATTACAAACAAAGATATTCTTTTTTACCACACAGATAATTTTATTTTACTATTTTGTAAAGCAATAAAAAATACGTTTTGATTATATTATTCTTATCAACCCTAATCTAAACAATTCAACACAAAAGTCAGCGGTTTCAAGGTTTCCTTTTTTCTTTTTCTTACAGGAGAACATGCAGAAAAGGCTGGCCTCGACAAATTGGAAAAAAAAGAATCGAGATCAGAACAGCTGGTGAAAACAGGAAGATCAATATCATACTTCGTGTAGTTGTTTCTGTGTTTATATGAGGACGAATCACAAAGGAAGAATTTTCCGTTTTCTGTCGGTTCCGTTTGATAATCAATGAACACAACATGTTAATAATTCACTGTCCGTTCTTACCGCACAGTCCGACAAATTTGATGGGCATGTTATCACTGACTCACATAGCTAAAAATACGTTAAAAGGCAAAATCCTAACCCGCAAATGCAGATGTATTAGTAATTATCGCTGGCATGTTTTTTAAGAGATCAACAGAAGTTCCTTCGATCTTTCGATATTGCTCTTAAATGTCGCCACGTTATTAAAACCTTTTCTCCTTAAGTATTTTCGTGCACAGAACTCATACTTTGTCATTATAAAGATAAAAAGCTAATTATTCATAAACAAAAAGAAAAACTTCATGATCGCCTGAGTTTAACCAGTCCAACCGTTAACTTTGTTAACCTAAGTCTAATCCGTTTTTTAACTATTCATGAATGAACGTCGATAAGTCATAAGAGATTTAAATGTGTACACAAAACACGAAATAGATAGCCTGATTAAATGTCTTCGGGGGAGCCGCTTTTTTATAACTTTGCTAAACTCAATTTATCTTGACGATCTTTTGAAAATAGGTGTCTGGTGTTTTGTTAAGAACGAGGTGGAAAACGACAAAACGACTTCAGTTTACATCTTTGCACAAACTTGACGGCAATTCATGAGTGTCTATCTGAAAAGTGTTGACAGATTCTTAATTTCAAGACAAAGTACGACAACAATCAATGCTAAATCCAATTTCATTTAACATGATTTTGTCATGGGAAACCCTCAAGGTCAACTAGCAAAAACTGAATTTTGTGACTTAACATTGTCTATATCTGCTGCATCAGGTCAAAAACAAACTCTATTGTTTCAAAAACGTCATTAAAAATAACAGCGGGTAGATAGTTATTTGAAACTCCATTAAGGCGTTAAGTCAATCGGCTGCTTTTGTAATGGATTTCTGCCATTTTCAAAACATCACAAAGAAACCGCTATTTGATAGCTTTTGTAAACTAAAGTTTATACGAAATGACTCTCCTACGGACGAATTGAGGTAAAAGGTTTTGTTTTGTAAATTTTAAGAAATTTTGGTTTCATTAATTTTGTATGTCGTATATGATTGAATAGCACTAAACTCAGAACGATGCAGAATTTACAGGCTTTTATAAAATACTTTTTGTAAGAAACAAGGGTCACATTAATAGCCGAATGTATCCGAAAGATCCATCAGGCAAATCTCTAGTTCTAACGATGATAATTTCTTTTTAATCATTGGGATAACAACTGAATTACACTCAGCTGCAGGATTTAAACTGCAGTCTTGCTAGACAATTTACAAGCCTTTTTAAAAAAAATAAAAGTTAACACGTTTTCAGTCGAAAAAGTGGCATAATGTAATACTAATAGAAAGCAAAGCAACAAGATTCTCAAATTTCAGGGCATATTTATATTTATGTTTATTTCATATTTTTGTCTCAAGAACAACAACTGAGTCTTAAAATATTTTAGGATTAAAATAATAATGAGGCCAAAATTTAATGGTTCTCAAAAGAAATGCGTGTAAGCCGGTTAAGCCTTCGATTTAAGTTAACTGATCCACTTTTCAGTTTTAATCAATTCTAGAGACCAACTGTTTTTAGCAAAAGGTATATATATAATAAAAACTAGAAATATTTCAGTTTTTATCATACCCCGCTAGTAATTTAATACATTGTTACCTTTTCAAAACTAATATTAATAACTTCCACGGGAAGTTCTATTTTTGCCTTAAAGTTAAACAGTCGCCGAGCTTATCCAAACAGGACATAAAGAAAAAAATTTCGTTGTACTGACCGTAAAGATATCTGACGCAACTTTATAAAACTGTTTATTGAGCTGAAAACATGAAAGAAAAATCAAGTTTTTGTAGTTTATACGAATAAAAAGCAGCAAGCTGCAAACACATTTTTTCGAAATTTATACCAAACTGTGAGACACTTTTAAAAACAAAAGGTATTATATTTACAAGTCTTTCATAAATTGAATGAAACGACTTGCATTCCTTTTGTTGTGTACGACACCTCGGGATGTAAAATTGATTAGAAATGAATTTTAAATATATTAGCTTGGTACCTCAAGTAAGACGTTTTTTTAACAGCACTACAGCCAACGCGAGGAACAACTCGACCTTTGCGACTGGAAGTCCTGCCAAAGTTCAATTGATTCTTGTTATTGAATAGATGTTTTAAAAGAGTCATTTTTAATTTGTAGTTTTAAACTCGATTTTAGAAAAAACACTAAAGGCCATTCCAAATAAATGTCCGTAGATGGAAACTAGCGTTTTAGCATAATTACGGCCATAAATTAAAAATGTTTCAAGCAAGACAGTTTTAAGGTTTCAAACCGAGGGATAACAATTTTGAGTTAAACTTCAGATAATGCGCTTCAAGAAACGTTATCCGGCGACATTACACGCGGTTTTCACACATATAATTTCTTTTCACGGAAGCCTTATTCTTTTTTCGGAATAAATATGATTCAAATGCGATTAATCACAGTATTTTGAGGTGATCTTTCTGAGTGTTCGATAACTGGCTTCGAAACGAAAAAACTTTGTTTTTTAGTGGTTTGCCCAATTATTAATTCTATTTGGGGTAAGTAAGTTTCGCAAAAGTTTAATTAAATTTTCCTCCAGGGGCACGTGGAAACAAACCTTAATTTTAGAAAAAATGACAAAATTAATGTCACCATTAAAAACGATTTATGGACACGATGTGACCACAAGACGATAACGACCTCTCCTGTTGGTTCGAGTCATTTCATCTTTTTACCGATGAAAGTTATACGAATCTTAGTTATATTCATAATTCAAGTACAATGGAAATGTTTTTACTCTTGGTTGTCACGAAGTAAGCGAGAGTAAGCGGCAGTCGCGATACTACCATTTTGAGAGTTTCGGGCGGAGGAGAGTGGGTTTTTATGCAAAGTGATGTGGATTGTCTTGTATTATATTTTAACTAAAAAGTAAAGTATTACGAGTTACATAAAGGTATTGTATAAAATGCTTCAATGCGCAGAATACGTTACTTTTTGAAAAGCAAAAGTTTTAGTGATTTTACCTCGACAGAAAAACTAAAGATTTTTAACGGCTTTTTTTTGTCAATAATTTTATTTCAAGTGCAGGCGCTTCGAGATTAATTCATCTTCTCTCGAATATCTTTTTGACACATGCACTCGCTCTGCTTACTCATAAGCAGGATCTTTTCCATTGTCGAATATCATGCAGCAATGCAGTCAGTTCTCTAATATCTCTTCATGATCATACTCTTGTAAAACTCTCAATTTATTATTTAGACAAGAGTGTTTTCGCAGGGAATGCGTTCAGTACGTGACCACAACCATATGAGATTACATCCAGGACCTGCGTTAAGATGAAGATCACGTGACTTCTGATTTTTTAACAGCACGCCGGCCGGTCGTTCAATTTATGAATGAAAATTGTTGCAAGATATATATACATAAGATCATAAAAAAGTGTTTACTGTACTGATAAACAATAAAACAAAAATATGAAAAAAAAAATCTCATTTGACCTGAAACTAGTTTCTCGTAAGCCGAAAGGAGAGAGACGTCACCTCAGTGCTATGCTAGTAAACTGCAAGAACTCGCCGGTCATTGGTGGCAAGCTTGAAAGAAAGCAGAAAAAGCGAGCTTTTACTTTATTATTAATTTATGAAGATTCTAGTACAGTAGATAGCGACACTAGGGAGAAACAACAATAGGACACGGGTCCCTTACAAAGGTTACGACTTTTGTCTTTTTAAAAATCTACGGTTTAAAAACTTTAAAAACTTCAACTGTCAGATTTTAGTTCTAAGGCTAAACCGACGTTGTTTTCATGTTTAACCACAGTTGTCTGCAAACATGCGCCATTCAGCCCTAAAGCAAGGGTAACGGACTAACGTTTTTCGATGGTTTTAGACACAATAAAAAGGCTCCGAACTGGCTTTGTTTGTGTGTCTTTATAATAAAAGGACATTATAACATACCTGGCCAATTCGTGTCCCCTTTTGGTATGTCGTGAACTTGCATCTAAATCTGAACATATGCATCAGAGCGGTCGCAAGGGCGTACATTAAATCTGATGGCGAGAGTAACTGTGTGTGCCCGCGGAAGATTACTCGAAAAATGGCCGGAAACAATGATGAAAAAAAACTTCCCAATTTTTCGATAATAACTGAACTGGAGTTCGGCTATTGAATTAAAATGCCCGCGATGATTATAATGATCAAACCCGACTCAGGAAAAAACGAAAGAAATTCTTCGCCAAAATTACTCGGTCAAGGCAAAAAACGCTATGAAGGGGGGAGTTTTGACCCTCAAAGGGAAATGACTTCTCTTGCTTAATTTTTCCTTCACGTACAAATTAGAAAACTTTAAATATCAATTGTAAACTTTTATTCATAGTCGTTACATTTAAAAATTGACAACGAGAAATGATAAATATTCAAAACAATTGCCACTAGGAAACTTGTTACGAATTTAAATTTGTCAGCTATGTTATAAAAGAAAAAGTCCATGTTTTTGGCTGTGCATTTATCGCTTTATGCACTTGTAAAGTTTCGAGAGCACTTGAGAAGCTTTTAGAAGCAATCAGTTTCGCCTCGTGGTTCTGTTTCCGCTCCTCGGCATTCACCCAACTTTCCGCGTGCAGCTACAACTCGGTAGAAGCAGGTTAACCATGGACCATTCCTTAATTTGCGTATTCATGACACATGTACAGCGAAAGCTCAAAAAACCATCTAGCTTTTGAAAGCACTATTGTATTTGTAAAATTTTCTTATACTGAATGTAATCTTTCAACAGGAAGCTGTTTTCATGCGCATTGGCTGGCAACTGGCCAGCCATTTGAATTGCGACGGATGTATAGGAGTGGCCCTGTGTTGTCATATAAACATATGGTACTGGTTTGTATTTCAATTTGCTGAAGATATACGCACCTGTTTTTTGATAAGATTAAGAATCAGTAACTTTTGCCTCATATTTTCAAAATTTTGTTATTTCTTCGTGCAGTTCGACTTCATCACTGGGACTGAAACAAGTTATGATTTTGTAATAAATGAAAATCACCGTGAATCTTTTTGCGTTTGACACTATATTGTTAAGTTGTCTTACGAGTTTCAGTCAAGTTTCTGTTTCTGAAAGATTTTCCTAGCTATCAAGCATTAGCCCGAGTTTGTTCCAAAATTGTTATTTAATTTTGGTCAATTTGAGCCTCATTATTCTTATGAAGTTAATTGTTCTTACATCTCGGAGCAGAGACCATTTTTCTGTTTTACAATCAACTTCCGGTGCCTCATGGGCGCTACTAAATGATTTGTCTTCTGACAACAATATCTCTGTTTGTGCCCTCTGATGTTTACAGACAATTCTTCGGTAAAAGAAATATAAATAGTAGTTTTGCAGGTTACTTAGAGCACAGCCACTTACAAAGAACATAGGCTAATCGAGCTAAATGGCTGAATGGAGAGGGGACAAAAGCTCTGCCCTGAATGACGTCTTACTGCCGAAAATTTAGTTCCTGTCTATTATATTAGTATATACCACGGAGGATCATGTATTTTTTCATTAATTTTTCATCAATTTTTTCAATTATATCAAGTCTTAATACACACACAGATCTTTAAGGCGGAATGTTTATGAACATATCTTTGAAACAAAAATAAAATGTTAATTTTTTTCATTTTAGTTTTATTTTTTGGCAGCTATTTCTACAAGGTAACTGTAGAAAATAAGCCAGCTATGTAACTGCTGTTTTGTATGACACTTCATTACGAGCTTGCTAAAAATTTTGCAGTTAATATCGGCCTAATCTCATACAATTACTGGCAAAAACTACGATAAAAGAGTCCGACGTTTCAGCGACCTCTTGGCGCCATTGTCAAGGGAAACTAGAATGATTATACGATTTCAAGAGCAACTAAGAGTTTAGAGTCATTAATTTGCTTAGGAGTGCGAGCGACTGAAGCTTGTGTTCTCTGAACTGAAGTATCCCCAGCACCTTGTGGGCTCCACTGTTAAAACCTTCCTAACCAGTCTTCTTTGCAGTCTATTAAAAGCTACGACATAAAACACTACTCGGGTCGCCAGGAGTCTGCTAATATCGTGAAGACGCAGTCAAAAGATCTCAGTGCGAAGCTCCAGATCTAGACTGTATACTATCCAACCATTTTTACGAGTCGCAAGATTGCCCATCATCTCACTGACCAACAATGCGTTGTATATCAATTCAAGTGTGACCAGTGCAATGCTGGTCGTGTCGGATACACCGGTGGGCCTATTTGTACGCGTCGATGGACATAGAAGCAAGACCTCGTAGGATCGCTGTTGATTAAGTAGATTACTGTTGAGTAATGATGCGCATAAGAACTAGGGAGATAACAAAACTTATTTCCCCACGGTGGATTTTCTTTGAACTCGGCCAAAATGTGGTATGAAGCGCTCTGGTGCTAAAGAGCTTTTAAAAAGACCGGCCACGATGTTTCTTTGACTGTTTTTTTGCGAAAATAAATGCTACACCAATAATATCAAACGCCGAAGCAATTTAATAAAATTTCATACGTTTTTAATTGAAATTGCTGCGAGTTCACTAAGTTTTTAAAAAAATATTTCATCTGCACCACCCAAAAGAAGCTACACTAAAATTTACCTGTCCTTACTTTTAGTTTAATGAACTTGCAAACACGAAAACAGAAATTCGACTTGACCATCGACGCGCTCAGCACATTTGACAATTGGCAAAAATATATCGGCAAGAGTCGCTTTGCACAATCTATCGCTTTCGCCGTGCACTATACGAAACGGAAACGAAATTTCTTCGTGGCTCACTCGAGAGAAAACCAATTTACTTTCGATATTTTTTTTTGACTAATATCTGCTGCCGAAGCAAAAGCCGAAGAACAAACGAAGACTAGACTTACGTGCGATCGATGACATAGAGACTTACGTATACTGCCACAAAAAAGGTTTTTAAAATCACCAAGAGCGGAAGGTGCCAGTTCTAATTGCCGAGCAGACCAACTGTGGTTTTATTATTAAAATATAAACTGAAAGCTGATAAAAGGCTCTCTTTCTAAAAACTTCCTGTTCTTTAGCCGTGCGATAAATTGTTTTTAAAAAGCACAGCCGACTAAGATTTAAATTGTTGAAAATAACTTGCGGCGATTTTTTTCATTAATCATGTCCTTTTTCCCTACAATTGATAAACCAACTCGTGTATACAGTAACTCGGCTACATTGATAGACAATATTTTTTCTAATGATTTTGACAGTTTCAACTTAGTGGAAATATTGTTTCTGATGTTAGCGACCACTTCGTTCAGGTGTGTTTTTCTAATTCAAACATAAACAACCTTATTGACCCCGACAATATAAAAAGATGAGAGATTATTCTAACTTTGATGAAAATAAGTTTATAAATGAATTACAGACCGTGGACTGGATGACAATAGCATCCAAAAATGACGTTAATCAATCTTTTTCACATTTTTATAAAAATTTCAATGATCCAGTTAATAAACATGCGCCTTTAAAAAAAACCCTCCCGCCGCAAAATGAAGAGTTTATCAAAACCGTGGATAACAAAAGGAATTAAAATCGCCATCAACAAGAAACACAA
>JAOBYJ020002325.1:0-12424 GCA_025403565.2 Palythoa heliodiscus
TTTCTATGTTTTATACTCTGATAAAACACGGTTTTTTGACCAATCAGAGCGAGTGTTATATCAAATCTATATTATAATGTAATTTATGAATCTCAGATCTTTTATGTGCAAACTTGTGCTGTGTTTTGCAACGAACAGCCCACACAGTCGATCAGATATATTGGTATCTAAATGCCTTTGACGACCAAAGCATTCCCAAATTATACAGTCAGAGACATTGTCGCTAACTTGTTTACCCAATTGAGTTTGTTGGTCAACAATATGCTTTCAGATTCAACTGAATTAGACCGATTGCCCAACAAATCATAACATTGCTGAATTATTTGAACTTGGCCTTAATTGGGACCTTGTGATTGGAAGGCAGAATAATTATTACCACTGCACCCCCCACGCTGCCGCTAACTATTAACAGAAAAGCACCTTTTAGTTATAATTTATAAATGAATAAGTGATTGTGTACATACTGTGGGCTATTCCGAGCATGTGATGCTTGAGGACTTACAAAAGGCACCAACTCCAGGCCCCAGACTTTCAAAGCACTGCATATCACCTGGTAAACATTTAGACGTCCACATAGTATAAATTTATTATTTGAACAGACCAGCCAACTCATATGTCTTTATTGAGTGATACACGATTTAAAACTAAATCTTAAGTTCTCACAACATAGCATCCATTTCACACAATGTTTAAAGGATATGCCAGAATAATATTAATAAAAATTAGATACTACCTAATAGCAGAGTTTCCAATTTATTTACTTGTCAAGAATAGTTAGAACTCCTACATGGACAACCTATTTAAATTGAGACCAACTGTTCCATGGTGCTAATAGTGATTCAGTTGCAGAATTTTTACCTTTTTAAAGTTCTCTGACTCTATGCTTTTGGTAGACTTCTGTCTTCAGTTTTTTGTAAAAATCTCCAGTTTTTTCACAAGAAAAACTAAAATCTTCAGTTTAGGGAACTGAAAAAATTTTAGAGCATGCAGGCCTAGGGTTTCAAAACAAGGCATTGCGTGTCACAAGCGACGTTTACTAGTCTCATTTCTGATGTATACTTTCACCACATCTTATTCAAACTTTAGTTATATATTATTAATATTTACTTCAAGACACCTAACTCCTGCTTTTCATTTGATGACTCCAACTTCAAATCTTTTTGTAGGGGTTTAATAAATAAAATAATTTAATTCAATCTTGACTATTAAAATGAACAATATGATTTGGTCTACCTATTGTTATGAAACTATAACTATAATGATATCATAATTAAAATGTTGAAAATCATAAAAATAATTATGCACTTACTTGAATGGAAAAGAATCCACTATCATCCATATTTGCCGATGGTTGCTATTGAAAAGAAATTGCAAGTAAAAATTAACAAAATTTTCAAGCACAAAAACTGGTTACCAGAGTTTGCCATAACTTTTAAAGTCAATGGAAATTTTTAAATTAAAGTAACTGATTGAATTAATGTTGAAAACAGACTGACTGCAATACAACACCTTCAAAAATTATCGTAATTTCGAGGCAATTACCAATTACCTGCACCACAGATTACCCAAACCTTCCTCCCTAAATTTTTTCCAATTAGAGAAACAAACACCATCAAATTTACTCTATGGCATCCTGAACATAGTTACAACTAATTTTTCTGCTTGAGATCATAGTTTTTATTGTCTACTGCTGACTTACAAGTTCCCAGTTGAGTCTGATTGAGGGGGTACCAGGATCAAAGAATATCATTTGATTTTATTTCAGAATACAGAAAATGGTTTTTCAGCAAGCCTAACTTTGATTATTTTCCGGGGAAACATCCCCCACCCCTCTCAACCCCAGTGCCTCACACCTCTGGTGACCAGCATCGAGCCTATCCACGCACCTCTGGTGACCAGCATCGAGCCTATCCACACACCTCTGGTGACTAGCATCGAGCCTATCCACACTTGGGATGACTTAATGACTTAACTTAATAAGTATTTTTGACTCGGGGAGTCACGGAAGGACAGACAATAGGACTCAAGGTCCCCTTCGTGGTCTACCTACCGGTTCTAGTTGACAGGCCACAACACCAGGCTCACCCTACCCTTTTTCGACAAGTGTCGTGGGTTCTTTAAGTCCCCCGAGAGGAGATCGAGAGACTAGCCCTATGGTTTAATGTCCTTATCCGAGAAGACGCGAAGGTCTAACCATTTGCAGATGTTGGAACAAAGGCAGCACCTTCTCCTCAATTATTTTAAGACCCTGAGTGTTGGTCCGGCCGGGAATTGAACCCTGGCCTCCCGCACTGCAGACTGGCGCCTTACCAACTGTGCTAACCAGGCGGCAGGATCTATGGCACTGGTTAGATTGGTCTTTGGTGTTATCACCAGATTCAAATCCACTACGCATTGTAAAAGGCCAACTGGTCTGCATCTTGCTAGTAAGGGTTCTTAATTGTGTTTTACAGAGTTTAATTTGTGTTCTTACTCAAAGATGTCAGTGGTTATATGACTGCTCTGTACGGTATTTTGAGCCAAAATAAACTAAGATTTTTTTCTCACTTTTTAATTCAAAATAATAATTAGTACTGAACCTCCAAAAATTTTCTGTACTCCTCAGAATTCATGTCTCCTTCTGCCATTCGTTTTTTCTCTTCATCATCCAGTTGCTGTGCAATATCAGCCAGCTCAACAGCTGTCAGGTACGGACCTGACGAGTTTAAATACAAATTTATATATTATTTATGTTTGCCAAATAAAGGTTACGTTAGAATTGTATTTTCTAAACTTTGTGACAGCTAAGATGCTATAATTTCCTCTTGTTGCCATTTTCTAACTTTCATTTTATTTTAAATATAAAAAAAAAACATGGTTCAGTATTTATTTAACATATACTTTGATTCAGAAAATAATTAAGAAAGGATAATTACTTAAATTACATTCATTTGATATTGCATGTAATAGCATGGTGGACAAATTTACACTGACAGTAAATGAAAAAATTTTTATACCTACTGATGATTTTATTGTTATGTGCCAGTGAATAAAGGAAAAACGATCACGCCAACAACGAAAAAGACTAACAAGATGGACGTGAATGACAATGACAAGATGTCCAACGTGCCTGCTCAGCATAACATTGCCACAGGCATAACCAACTGCTGGCACAACTGAAATTTTTTTTGTGTTAAGTACTATAATTTATTTACTATAATTATAATTCTTTTCTTTTACAGTAAAAGTTTTTTTTCAGGTTTGAGATATACTGCATTATCATAGGTTTTTGAGAATAATTGAGGTTCAACTTAGCTGAACTTAACAAAAACTTGTAATTATTCTGACTTAATATTCAAATTTTAACATATTCCACGAGAACTAATTCTCTAGGCGCCAGTAAATAAAGGAAAACCATCACATAAACAATGAAAAGGACTAACAAAACGGATGCCAACGATAACAACAAGAAGTCCAACGTGCCTGTGCAGCATAACATTACTGCAGGCACAACCAACTGCTGGTGACAAGCTTGTGTATCCCTTTTTTACTTCATTTCAACCCACGTTATTTGATAAAATACACTGCATGCATTCTTAAACCATACTTGCTCATTGTAATTCAATAAACCCTAAAATCTAATTTAATAATATATTACAAAAATAATAATAATATGTAATGACCTTTATTTATAGAGCACCTGACCACTAACTGTCTTTATACTAAGACACTATGACCAATACTAGGGCCAAGTCAAAAACTGAAAAACAATGTAAAAGTGGCAGCCATTTTTTTTTTCACTTTTCTGTAGCACAGGATCTAGGAAGCATAGCAAACAAGTTATTTCGGTTCAGCTCATGGAGCCGATCAACTATAACACACATTTTCCCCCACACATTTTCTATATTTTAATTCATATTTAAAATGCAGGCACTGAGGAGAAACTGGGAATTTTTTTTTATTTGGCCTAATGATAAAAAACACAATTTACAAATATAATAGGTGTTTGAAAACAAGGCATTGCACATCACAAGTGACGCTTACTAGTCTCGTTTTGGACATCTTGTTTCACTGCAACTTTTTTAAACTTCAATGATGTATTAATAATTACTTCAAAGAGTAAACATGACCATCGATCACAAGACACCCGACTCCTACTTTTCATTTTACAAATCCAACTTCAAATCTTTTTGAAACTCCCACAAAAGTATACTATTTGCAATAATAATATATAAATTATATAGAAATTAACAAAAATTTATATACAATTACTTTTGGTAAAAATATTTAACAGAAGTCATGAAGAAGACCTGTGCTAATTTAAATAAAATACTTCTTAACTGGCCTCTTTTAAGTCTTCATTATTTTTCTCAGCACAAACTCCTGTGACCCTCTCCTTAGTACGAATTGGTCTTTGCGCTTCTGACCTCTACATATATAGATACATTTTGTATGTCTTTTATAATCTTATGTAAGACGGAGCAAATTGCAATTGCAAGCTATGGTTGGAGGCCTTAACGAATAAGAAGTCAAATTTTGAAAATAATTCCACAGTTAAACGGCAAACAGGAGTTATGTGGTTATGTTAGATAAAGACACAATACGCAACCATTATCTATCTAGATATGAAATAAACCTTTAAAAACAAATTTGCTCTGAAGAGAAACAAGCTGGAAATGAAATCGAAAGTACGTTGCGAAAAGTCGTGTAAGTTTTTACTCACAGAAAACCTCTAAATTACCTTGAAGCAGTGCATTGAGACAATGCTGGGCGCACAGAGAGCCTTCTTGCTGGAATAAAATAAAAATTATATATTATTTTTTCATTTACAGACTCCAGATTCGCATATAACAAATACGAAAAACAGACCTTCTCGTGAAAAATTGCATCCATTTGAGACTCGGGGCCACTATATGCATTAATGCACTACGTATTAGTAGCCTGACGTATTTGCTAACAAATCGCTGCAGTGCATCGTGGGAAGAAACGTTCCAACTTTATGCCGCTACACGTGAACTATACCAAGTACCAAAGTAAAATATTTTCGCAGTGCTTTCTGGGAACAAAACTAGCTGAGTGTCTGTGATCATCAATCGGAAACAAAAATTATGGATGATAGAGAAGAAGGCGAAGGTGGAAATGCATGATTTAGATGTGGTTTATTTTCTAGTTTCGTGACAATCTTATAAGTTTCAACTATATTTGAACGTTTTCTGTAATCCTTTTCTAATACGTTGCCCATACAAGATTGTAAATCATTACTAAATGTAAACTGTAACTTTTGAAGCATTTTGACGATACGTTGTTTAAACTAACTTAAATCGGTGTATTTCAGCTGATATTTGTCGTGTGTGTCGAGCGGAAGGGAGTCCCGATAAACCTTTATATCATCCATGCATCTGCACGGGGAGCATCAAGTTCATACATCAAGAATGGTAAGTGTAAAATATTCATTATTTGTAATATTAACCACTTACCAGGTGTACAATTATCTGTTCTAATAAGTTGATATGATGGTGTTTGGATGCCAGCAAAATCTGTTTATATTCTATGAATATGCTATTTTAGACGAGTAAACCGAAAGCGATGCCAAATTAGTCATTAGTAAGTTCGGCTGGCAAAAGTTGATATTGAGTTTTTCGTTTTCGGATTAGGATGTGCCTAAACATGTCAGGAATAGCTAAAAGTACTGGGACCTCTTTTAAAATTGCTACAGCGTTTCTGATATCAAGAACTTAAAATCGAAATCGATTATGGTTATAAATCAAGGGATGAAAACTTTTGTAACTTATGTACTTGTTAGTATTTCAGTGTCTAATTTTATCCTTCATTTTTTCAGCTTAGTGCAATGGCTGAAACACAGTAAAAAAGAGTAAGTACAGGTTTTAAATTTAATAGACCAAAACTGAAAAAATGTATACAGCCTTTCTTGATATTTTATTTTCTGTCAATTATTATTATGAAACCAAGAAAATAAATACTAATCCCATTCATATGAAATCCATTCCAGCTGCTAAAAGTCACATGACTAGTGTTTAAAATTTTTTAAGAAAATTTGAAAATTCTAGTGGGGTTCATTTTAGTATGTCTGCCTGAGAATTTGTTTTGTCATTGTAATGCGATTCACTACATTTCATTGTTGTACAGGTTGTATTGCTGTACTCCCACTCTGGGCTTTTTAGCATCTGTTAACAAATAGGAGTCAGGTTGGCATAGTGGTCATCATTCATGTCTCCCACCGCTACGACCCGGGATCGACTCCTGGGCTCCACACTTGGGCTGAGATTTGTTGATCTCCATCTGACTCTGGGGTTTTTCTCCAGTTTTCCTCCCTCCGAAAAATTGACTCCCAGCTAATTATGGTATATCATTCATGATAACCGCCATAAAATTAGCGTAAAGACACCCTCTCCAAATACGTAGCTATGTGGCTGTATAGCTGTGTATCGATGTAGCTGTGTAGCGAAGTAGCTGTGTAATTGTATAGCTGTGTAGCTGTATAGCGATGTAGCAGTGTAAAAAAGCAAAAAAATCTGCATACTGTATTTATATTTTTAAAATGTTCTGCTGAGAAACCAAGGATTTTATTTCATTTGGCCAATAAACCTTCTTAAAGATAGCCAAACAAAGTGCATTATGGTCTAGTTTTAGTACAAACATCACCATATTTGGCAACATAAACAATAAATGTTTGTACTGATGCTAGACCAGAATGTAACATGTTCACAGTCTCAGAAAAGGTCTGGCAATTTGTAACTTTGTTTTTTCAGGTACTGTGAACTATGCAAACACAGATTTGCATTCAAGCCAAGTATGTTTCTTTGAACAGAATTTTATTTGTAAATTAAATTGTAACTAGATTTTTAGTAAATAAAAAATGTACTTGTCTACCTAATAATATTCATTCTAGTTTTACACTGTCTTAAAATAACAATAAGTAAACTAAGTCCATGTGTACAGCATCTTATGTTGCAAATAAAAAGTCCACCCAGAGTTACATTCCTGGAAACTTTTGTAAGAAAATCAGAACTACAATAAATAACATTCTCATTCAATATTAATAATAGTAAAGTCTGTAGGAGTTGAAATGTCCACAACCTGCTTTGACCCAGTAGAACTAGTACTCTTTGACAGTCTTCTCTCTCTAATACTAAAAACCATTCTCATTTGATATCAAAAGCAATAAAATCTGTATGAAATGTTCTCATTGTGGGTTGAATCTCCTTTGACCCACTAGAACGATGTTACGTCTTCTGTTTCTAATTTAATACTGTTCTACTGTACACAGTCAGTCAAGTAGTCTGTATATTTTAAGACTTCTTTATTCCATCATTGCCAATAGAATTAGATTTTGTCTTAGGTTTTGTTTTATTGTTAGTAATAATTTTCCTTTTAGTCAGACAGTTTGTAATTAATATTATTTTTGTTTGTTACATGCATGTTTATCTGGTTTGTTAATTTGTATGTCACTCAGCAGTTTGTCTAATTATAATTAGTGAATTACTTGGAATTTGATTGTACTGGTTTATACCTTAACTTTCTTGTGATATACACTATGATCAATTTTATATCTAAATAGCATTTAACTAGATTCATCTATACTTACTAATTGTTTAATTATTAATCATCTAGTAATTATTAACAATCTATCTGTCTATTGACCAGTATATGCACCTGATATGCCCAGTCACCTGCCAATCAAAGACTTTGTTGGTGGTCTTGCACGAAGTATCCTGAGAGCTTTAAGATATTGGTTTCATTACACACTCGTTGCACTTGCTTGGCTTGGAGTGGTTCCTATTACAGCATGTTAGTAAAAGTTTATAAATATAATAATTATTATACAAACCTGTGTATGGTTTGCTAGTTTTGTTACTGTGCATTGTCAATCTTCAGTCTTGTAAGATATTATGTTCATCCTTCACCTATTTAGTTGTTGTAACAACATAAAAATATATAAATATATTACATACATATATATACATAAATTATTATTGTTATTATTATTATTATTGCTGAAATGTGTTTAAACTGTTATTTTACTGTGCATAAGTGACTTCTGGGGGACTTGATCATGCTAGTAAATGTCTCTCAGTCACGCTTTGCGGTCATGGGGTTTGTGGCCACGTGACCACAGTTCACATTGTCCCAGATGTGAGACAGCCTTTACTAGGGTGATCAAGTCTCTAAGAAGTGGACGAAAGCTTTCAAAGCTTGTGAAATAACAGTTCAAACACATTTCAGATTCACTTTACCTGTGCAAATAAACATACATACCAGAATTATTGCAGCTATTATAATTATTTTTTATGATGAGGCAAGATTTTTGGTTTCTGTAGATTCAACATAATTACTCAATTCTGATTGGACATGAGGAATACAGATATATCATTATCTGTACTCTATGGAGTCTCAATTAAGCTGCTACCATGGCAACCATGCATGTGTGACTGGGCATGAAAATCAAACTAAAGACGGCCCACAGACATTTTGTAATTATAAATATTTATTACAAACCTAATATCTAAAACACTTACAGTAACCAAGAAATGAAAACAAAAACAAGAATTCACAAAGCTACAACATTGTTGTTATGCAATAGATATTATGATGTATTTTTTACTTTGGGTTGCTCGTATCTGACACATCTCAGTGTTACAATAAAATTATAAAAAGCCACCTTAAGCAAAGCTTTTCTTAAATTCAAATAGTAAATATATGTAAATTTTGTACATAAAGATTACGGTTGTTATTATGCAATCATTCCCATTATCTGTTTCAAATCACTTTATACATCCAACATGTGTGTCTGTGTGACCAGCAGTTCACAGCTCAGTATGGCTTTCCACTTTTCACAATCTTTGTATGCATATGTGTCGCAGTTAATTTTTGATTTCAGTTAAATTTTGTTTTTAACTACCAGTAGTTAAGTTTTTTCTAACTAGTTAATTTTTTTCTAACTAGTTAGTTTTTTTCTAACTAGCTAATTTTTTTTCTAACTAGTTAATTTTTCTTCTAACTAGCTAGGTTTTTTGTTTTTTTTCTAACTAGTTTGTTTTTTTAGCTAGTAGATGATTTTATTAATATGGCTGCTGAAAAAGTGGTAAGAATAGAAAATATGAGACAATTTATATAGGTTGCTTGTGTGGCCTAGTGGTAGTCTTGGTGAGTACGAATAAAACTTCTTTGTGAAAAAAATGTGGTTGATTGATGTATGTGGGGGGTGGGGTGCAACAGTTGGGAGTGAGGGTGCAGTGTAAGTGGGAAAAGGGGTTGGGGTTTGGATTTAGGGTAAGGGTTAGGATTAGGAGAAGTGCAGAGAAATAAAGTGAAGAATATAAAACAAAAAGACAAAATGTTTTTCTTTTCATTTGATTCAAAATAACTCTGGACAGTTAGAAAAAAAGGGTTGGTTTCTTTGGCGAAAAAATGCATGGAAATGTTCATAATTAATTTGTGCTAAAAGTTATATCCAGAGTCTGGAATATCTGTGCAATTGCCAGTTGGCTACTTTGTGTCTATTTATTTGCCAAAGCAGCAATTTTTGGAATTTTTTGGGGTCCTCTTAATTCAGTTCGCAAACAATATTTGTCCATGCTCCTTGTGCTTGGCAGTATAAAATTCAAGGATTTGTCTTTCAACTAGCAGCTCTTAAACGTCTTCATCTTCGTTGCAGTAACAAAAGAAAATTAAAGCAAAATCTCTTCATCATCTGATGAGCTTGAATTTCGTTAAGTAGCATCAGCCATGTTTGACAATCTCATTCCCAGAGCCCACATTTTGATGTCAATGAAACACGGTATGCATGCACATTCGTGTCATGTCCTGAGCTAATAGCTTTGCACGTGCACACAGTTGGAGGAAATGTTTGCTCACACACAAAGTTATTTAACGTGTTGAATATTCGGCGCCATTGGATCATAGTTATGGCGAAATTCTCTAAAAACAACATCACACACAGCTGGAGGAACTTGCTTACTCCAACTGTCACGGGTGACACTTGGTTCAGCTGAAAGCTCTAGTGTGCACTGGGCTTAAGATTGCTTGAATTAAATACTTAATAGTTCATATTCAGTTCTGTTGAACATTTAAATCTTTTGTTCACAATGTTCTCATAATAATGTTGCAGATCGAATATACAGATGCTTGTTTGCTGGTTCAGTCAGTTCACTATTAACATTACCTCTGGACATGTTGTCAACGTAAGTCTTATAAATTATTTTTAATTAGAAGCAATTTCCACAGACCTGTACAAATGTGCAAAATATGTTAAAATATAATTTACTTTTGCCTCTTTAGTCAAACAGTAACTGTATGTCAGAGCACAGTCTATAGATTGGTTTTCATGCACTCCCTAGAGATGCAAAAGGCAAAAGATACATGTAAGGTAACCATATTGGTGTCCTAAACCAAAGAAGTCATCAAAATTCTTTTAAAACAAGGGACACCAACATGGCCGCTATGACATTTGGTGACAATTATCTGCTAAAGTATAGCAACTCTAAACTGTATCTTGGCATCAATTTTAAGCACTGTCAGCACATCAGTACTTAACGTTTTGTAACAATTCTAAAAAAATGACTTTTTCAGAGAGGATGCTAATTTTTGTCACGATTTTAATCATATGTAAAGCCTGTAGAAATTTGTATTCACATTCTATATTTTATACCAAAGATGTTTTGTATTGAAAGTTTTAGTTGAAATATTTTTCTTGCTTCAGGGAGAATTTATTCAGTGACTGTATCAGAGGATGTTTTGTCGTAGCATGTACTCTCTGTGCATTCATAAGTTTGGTGTGGCTTAGGGAGCAGATTGTTGTCAGTGGAGGACCAGACTGGCTGGAACCAGGTCAGAATGACCCATTACCAAATATACCTGCAGTTGGTGGTGGCCTCTTTGGCGGTGGTCCTGCTGTGGTATGTGATTCTTGATGCTCATTCCACTCTAAATTTTGAAAACAACTTCAGAGTTGACTGCTTATTATCTGTGATACAGATTTTGAAAGTTAAAATTAAACTCAATTAAGATCATTCTGATGTATAGTGATTCATTATGCTATTTTTATCTAGGCAAATAATGGAGCTGCTATCAACAATGCTAACAATGAAGGCAATGCACCTCCCGGGCCTGTGGGTGACCAGGGGGGGCAGCCACAACAGGGTGGTGGTGGTGAACCTCCAGGAGGGTTACAGAATGAAGGAGGAAACCAGCAACAAGAGTTAGCCAATAATGGTGCAGTGGGGGGAGGTCCAAATGGTGAGCATGGTAAGATATAATGGTGATGCTGATTGTGATTGTGATGATAATGGTGATGATGATGTTGATGATGCTGATGATACTGCTGCAACAGATGATGATGGCGATGGTGATGATGATGACGATTATGATGATGGTGATGGTGATTATGATAATAATGAGGATGATGATGATCCTGATGATGATGCTGATGATGATGATGATGATGGTGATGGTAGTGATGATAATGATGGTGATGGTAACGATGGTGATGGTAGTGACGATAATGATGGTGATGATAATGATGATGATGATGGTTGTGATGATAATGATGGTGCTGATGACAACAATGGTAATGATGATAATGATATAGTGATGGGATATTGGTGATGTTTGCTATGAGGTTTTATCAAGTCTTGTACAATGGAGAAATTCTTTAATCTAGAACTCTTTATTAGACTGTCTAGTCATTTATTATTGCCAGTAATTGTCTTGGAATCCAGTTGGGAAAGTTAAAAGTTGGAAACGTCTGTAAAAACTTTGTATCTGTATATCATGTCATTCAGTTACTTTGTAGTTAATACCACATTTTTTTAAATTTTCTGTGTTGTTGGTGTTTACAGATGATGCTAACTGGAATCCAGTGGAATGGGAAAGAGCTGCAGAAGAGCTGACTTGGGAAAGGGTGAGTGGTTTATATTAATTAATAAAATGATGTTAACTATATCAATTTTGACATACAGTTTTTGATTGGGAAACTGCAGTGTGTTTGAGTTTGTAGTGAAAAGCAGCAAGACTTGCTGACAGCAACTATTAAATTTTAGTAGAATCCAACTAGTGGGCTATTATCAATGCTGTGATCTGATTGGCTGAGCTACTAGTAGGCTATAAGTTATAGCCTACCGTATTTCTCGGAGTATAAGTCGAGTTTTTGAGATCCAAAATAGCAGTCAAAAAATCGACCTCGACTTATACTCAGGTCACAAAAAAAATTGCCCAGGTGTTCATTAATTTTTTTAAATTTTCACATGTTTACAATATTTGAGGGTCCCCTACACCTTTTTCGTGACGCGTGAATGGCTATATTTACTTTTCCGTAACTCGAGATTGAGTATTTTATTTTTTCGTGATTTGTGATTCTTTGTGCAAATTTATTTTTACGTCCCCGTGATTTCGATTTTTTACTTTTTCGTGATCTGTGAAAGTTGTA
>JAOBYJ020002433.1:0-12423 GCA_025403565.2 Palythoa heliodiscus
AATAATAATAATAATAATAATAAATAATAATAATAGTAATATATCTGGGCATCCAGAAGTTTACACTGCCTGGTAATAATGTTGATGATAACATATTTTACAGGTAAAATACTTCAATTAAAAAACTACTACAATGCAGAATCTGTATGTAAATAAAGCTAAAAGTACAATACAATACAATACAATACAATGCAGTGCAATGCAATGCAATGCAATGCAATGCAATACAATTCAATACAATACAATACAAATATGTTAACTAGAAAAAAAAGAAAAATAGCAGAGATTTAAAAAGTCAGCAAAATAATAAATAAAAATTTTGAAACAAAAGTAGTATCTTTCAATAAAATTGCCTTTCCCCCGATGGCTTCCATAGTTTTCAGAGAATCGGTGATCTGTACACTGCAAACAATCTGCGAAATGATGTCTATGCCTATGTAGGAGTATGCCATTTTGGTCTGTACGCATCTGGTTTTGTTGTTTTGATCTCGATGCAGATACAACACAGATACAATATTTTGACTTACTTTCAAAATTATTAAATTGCAGATCCATCTGGCCCACTTAGTAGCCAAACGGATGTCGTTTTTCTGATTGATGCCTCTCGTGGAGTTAGCAACGTTGACTATAAACTAGAGAAGCAGTTTGTCAAGTCAATGAGTTATCATTTTAATATATCTCCATCAGGACCAAGAGCAACAGCTGTAATCTATGCTACGAATCCTCGCACAATAGCCAAGTTTACTGACTCAAATTTTAACGAAAAGATTGACAAAGCAGTGTTGCTTGGAGCTCCAAGGAGACTTGACCGAGCTTTGGACAAGGCGGCAGAAATTTTATCGACTTCACCAGCAAATTTGAAAATTGTCGTTCTTTTGACAGCTGGAAAAGAAACACCCGATCCTCTTACACTTTCAAATATTGCTAAAAAGTTTCGGCAGTTAGGGACTCAAAACTTCCTCGTGACAATTGGACATCAACCTGACAAAGAGAAAGAAAAATTGAAAAGTATTGTTAAGATGCCACAAAATATCTTCGAGGTGAATTCGTATGGAAATCTACCTTCTATGGCAATGCCTCTCGCAAAGCAGATACATGAAAGAACAGGTACAATTATAAAACAGTGCGCTGAACTTTTCGTGAACAGATTATAAGAAAACTATTAGATGCGTAGGTGAATAAGTTAAACGTATTACATAAATCAACCCAAGATAGAGAAACAACTGTTATCGCTGTACAATGCATGTGCTAAAAAGCTGACATTCCAAGCTCCATATAGGGGCTAGCACTGGAAATATCACTTTCCTAACACATCTTACGGTGATAAATAGTTATCTCTCAACCATGGATTAATTTCATTTGAAATGTAAGATATGATAGATACTTTATTTAAAATCCCATTATAGCCCTAAAGATAGAATTATAAAATTATTTACCAAAGTATACTAAAAGGAGAAACTTCTAGTGATTTAAAAGTGGCTGCGACTTGTTTATATATGAAATAATAAAAATTGTATTTCTGACAGTGTAGCTTGCGAAAATGGCAGAAATAGTTATTTTACCGGCATGGACCAAAAGACTGGGTCGGAGCAAGGATGAGGGTTATGGGTATCGGGTAGATATGTATAAGATTTGCACGGAAAATTTGGATCACTCTAGCTAGCTATATAGGTCCAGGATTCACCTCACTTCTTTTAATCTAATAAGAATTTTTTGCGCTTTATTCGCTTCTATTAGAACCGGTGGTTACTACCACCAGGTGGGGATATTTCCATTCAGACAAGCGAAAACAACAACTTGTTTAGATACATGGGCCTGTAGGTCATTGAGAACCTCGGTACCAGTTACAAAAGTCCAAACCACATTGCGGATAAAGGGAACGTAAAGTATAGTTCGAATTTGTAATAGCTTCTATTGAATACACTATTAATAAGAAAAAACCCTGGAATATTAAAATGAATCATAAAACTGTGTGAAACTCTCTCATGTCAGGTAATAGGTAATAAGTCAATACGAGTACAAATACAAACAAAAATATACAGTTTTAAAAAGGAGTTTGCTAAAATCGATCAAACAGTGAAGGCTAATAAAAATCTATTAGTAACTTGTTGGTTACTTGTTCAAACTATTTCTTGAGCTACCCTTCAATCAGGAACATCTTAGTATTTCAAACGTTTTATAGTTTTGAAATTGCAAAATGTTAAATTAGATATTCAAACCACTTACTGAATACCCAACAAATGTTGTTCTTGTTAGAGCCATCCAGTCCGTTGGATCCGAAGACAAAAGTAGTTTTCCTGATTGATGGTGCTCGAGGCGTTACATCAGTAGACTTCCGAAAGCAAAAGGAATTCGTGAAGTCCTTATGGAATCACTTCGCTATATCACCTGATGGTCCACGCGCAAGCTCTGTGATATATGGTTACCAAGGTCAAACTGTTGCAAATTTTGGGGATTCAAAATTTGACAAACAGCTGGACAATGCCACTCTACCAGGAACACCCAGACGAATGGACAATGCCCTGGAACACGCTGCTCGATTGCTTTTCAATATAAGAGATGATAGCAAGAAGATTGTTATTCTGTTAACAACGGGCAAGAACCAAGTAGGCGCCAGACCTCTACATTTAGCAATAAGACCACTCACTGAGGTTGGCGCACAGATATATATTGTGGCAGTTGGTGCTGAGACAGATAAACAAGACCTTATTTCAGCTGTTGACAGACCACAGGATGTATTTGCGGTGAAAATGTCAAAAGAACTTTCTTCTGAATCTTCCACAATAGCTCGACAAATCCGTGACCGAGTGTGTAAGTTAGTTTCCTGTTTAATGGGAGTGTAGAAATCAAAGTAGCTGCTTTTGTTTATATACCAAAAACATGATCAAAAAGATTTGAAAGCTCCTTTTTGTCTTCTAAACATTGCAGTTGTTGTCTTGAATACTTTTTAAATGTAAGACAGGAGTAATATTTTTGTTTATATGATGGAATATAAAATTTGCTTTCGTCAATAAACAACAGCGCACGCAATTAAAACGTCCGTGTGATTTATATAATTAATGGAATATAATTTTTATTTTACGCCATACTCAGTTTTTGAAAGAGGAAAATTTAGATATCTAACGAAACTTTCGGCGCTCTTTTTTCAGCTCCGTTTAGCCCTCTTGAACAAGGAACCGATGTCGTTTTCCTCATAGATGCGTCTCGAGGAGTAAGCCCTGCTGAATACGATCTAGAGAAAGATTTCATTAGATCACTTGCTACTCATTTCAACATATCAGCTGCTGGACCTAGAGGAAGCGCGGTAATTTATGCTGAGCATGCACATACAATAGCAAGCCTTACAGATTCTAGCTTTGTTGAAAGGCTTGAGCGTGCTACCTTGTTACAAACACCACGAAGAATGGATCGTGCACTAAACCATGCAGCAATGATCTTCTTGAAATCCAAAAGGGATGGTAAAAAGATAGTAATACTAATGACGGCAGGCCGGCAAGCGTATGGCGCTAAACCTCCTAATTACGGAATGGAATCTCTTAATAGTCTGGATGTCGAGATCTATGTGGTGGCCATTCAGGGTGAAGCTGATAGGAGGGAGTTAGCTTCCGTTGTTGAGAGGCCAAATGATATCCACATCATACCAACATACGACGACCTTCCATCGTGGACAAGGCCGTTATCTAGATACGGTAAGTATTTTGTTATATTTATTTATAAAATATATATAAGAACAAGGTCATTCCTGCCATATCGTTTAACTTAATGCTGAAAAACTGGAACGAATAATGCATCGAGCTTCCGCCAAGTTATAATATATATTCTATAGATAACGAGTCTGATTCATAACTAGCGTATGTAGTTATAACTTTGACTAGACCACTGCGAGTTGCCAATTAAAAGGAACTTTGTCCGACCTACCTCTGTCTAGTTATCTGTATAAGTCCCAACAGTGGCAGGGGCTAAGCAACAACGAATTAATGTCATGGAAAGAGATCGCTTGCAGAAACAAAACCAGGCGAGACCTTAACAGCAAAAGCGCCGTAGGATGAACGTGTTTTAGCTTTGTGCTATCTTTAAGATAAAAAATAAGTTAAAAGTTCTCTTTACTTTTTAATAAATGTATGAAAATGTTTTTCAAAGTGATTATTATTTTGTTTTAGTTAAACAGTGCAAAGTCAAGTTAGATATGGCATTTATTGTTGACTCGAGCACTAGAACGACTTTAGAGGATTGGGAGGAGATGCTAAAGTTTATTACATCGTTATCAAGCGAATTTGAATTGGGTGCCAATGCATCAAGGATTGGTGTCGTGTCATACAGTTCCGTGGCAAAGGTCGTTCTCAAGTTTAACGACTTTCAGAAATCCAACCTCTCAGTTGAGAAAGTTGCAGAAATAATTAATGCCATGCCTCAGATTCAAGGTTTCTTCTATATCGACAAGGGGCTAAGACTTGCACAAGAGGAGATATTTGTCGAAAGGAATGGCATGCGACCCGATACTGTAAAGGTAATGCTTGCCGATGAATGTTAATTCGTAATCAGTTTAGGTCTCTGTCTGTATCGTAGCACTCACTCCATGTTGGATTGTGACTTAAATATTATTAGAAGGAAGGAAGTATACTACAGTTTAGTACAATATTTACCATACCAAAGCATGCTATTACGAAGGCTTTTAACTAAATCAGGCGCTTTTTCTTTCGTAGTACAGATACATGTGGCATGTACACTTATCCCTACTTATTCTAAGATTGACCAATGATTCAGTGAACGAAAGGTAGCCCTTCCCAAGTAAAGAGGATAAATGCCACCTACATCGGTACTAGCAGGAGTTTGCCGAAATTCAGTTTTAGTCCGTAATGTTTTAACATATTTTTACATCAATTTTTTTACTGTACAATTCAGATACTTGAGTTTTTCCCGGGACTCTTTAAAACTAGGAGACGTGGCTTCAGGCTTTTGTACTCTCGTTCTTATACCGGAAGAGAAACTCTTAGATCAAAATGAGAACAGAAACATACCATGAGGAAAATAAGACTACAATCCTAAAGAGAGTAAGCTGTGGTTCTATTGTAAAACATAACATTTTTTTTCCCTGTCAGTTCGTTGTTTCGTAATCTAAATTGCGGACTCGGCCATTTGTGATATGACATGAAGAACTTATTAATAAAGCAATATCAGGCTCTAAGCATGTAGTAATCTAAAAACTATATCAATCATTTTAAAAGATACAAATATTATAAGAACTAACAATAACGAAATACGATTTTACGATCTCATTAGTTTAAATGCGATGTGTCTCTATCAACATAAATTGCAGGTTTACCTCACTTATAATATAAATTTTGTCAAACAGTCATATTTAAGAGTGACTGAATGGTTGCCGTAATAACTACTATGCGCTTTCGTAAGCGACGTCCTACTTCGTTGTGTCTTCTAGGTTGCAATAGTGTTAGCGACTGGAAGTCAAACACGAGACAGAGGCCCGTATGAAGATATTGAAAGAGCATCTAAGGGTCTGAAGGCAGTTGGTGTGCGAGTGTACGCAATTGGCATAGGTAGATTCATCCACCACCAGCAACTCCTAAAAATAGCGTCACATCCGAAGTTTGTTTTCCGAGCACAAGATTTTAACGTTTTCCAAAACTACGTTGAAAAGATTAAGAAATCAGTCTGTAAAGGTAAGAGAGCAGCTGTATTTTTCCGGTTTGTAAAAATAAAAAATTTCCTACCGTAAAAGTAAGTTAAAAATCAATGCATAGTTATATGTATCAGTATTCTCATCGCATATGTGCGATATTGTTTGTAACTGCTCGATATCACAATGCTTTTTTTTTCACTCCTGGAGTTATTTCAGTTAAAACTGCGATGCTTAACCAGTTTCAAAGTGCAGTCGGATATTTCTTTCAATTAAAATGGCCAATCTTTTGTGTTTTGTTAATTAGTAAAATAAAAACCTATACCACTTCTGGTACCACTGCAGCCAAAAATCAAGCAGAGCACCATTTTCGCTTCACTGTGTTCCCTCATCTCTCACACTTTATTTACACTTAAGGTACACCAATATGGTGGCCCCTAAAAATGGGGTCACGTGCCTGAAATCGATTTATGATAATTGTTTCTGTAGCTTCTAAGCAATTTTCAGCCATGATGTTATAGCTATAAAATATTTAGACCTTCTTTCAGCTGTAACCAGGTGTATACATACAATAATAAAATGATGTTTTATTTTTTCTGGTTCATGAGCAGGATCTACAGAAAATCTAAACCAAATCTCGATTTCATCGGCTTTGCTCCCTTTTGATCAGAGTGCACTGCGCCCCTGTTTTTTCAGTTATCTTCTGTTGCACACTCTAGCTACATATAAATGATCGAAGGTGTGCATTATATCGTGTATTATAAAACTTCTATAAAAACGGAAACGCTAAATTTAGCCATTTTCAAACAATGCAGCTCAATAGCTTTGCCTATTAATTGTGATAATTAACCATTTTTGCTTGTAACATTTCACTTCATTAATTGCATTGAATACACAGAAAAAAAACAAAATAACCGCAGCAATCTCGTAGCCTTGGGATATACTACTATTTAAAACAATACATAAAAACTGGGGACATTTGCATACGATTTTGTAAGTTTTTAACCAGACGAAACAAAATATCATTTTATCATTCAATCTTGGAATTCTTCTGTTATTTTACCTCAATTCAAATCTAAATCAAATTTAAAATGGATGGTCTTAAGGCAAAGTGGGTTGTCGCTTGAAAATAATCTTTCATAACGATTAAAGACAACCAAAATTAGTTTGACGTTTTTCACTCAGTTCATTAATTGCTTTTTACTAAATCTTGTTTTTCTTTCCCTGTGTAGTTGCAACACCGGTCGGTAAGTGTTTTTTTGTATGTTTTCTGATTGGCTATTGACTATTATTTAATTGTTGCAGTTAGGTCTAATGTTTATAATGTGGGGTTGAGACTTGGAAGTAAACTTGGTTTTGCTTTTGTTTAAAAGCATTTTATTATCTTTTGAATTATAAACGAATACTAAGCATTGCAAGGCTGATAAGGGAATCTGGACACAAAAATTGCACAAATGAAGGACGCTTGCAACAGGTTTTTAAGTTCTTGTTTGGCATTTACTCTGACCGAAACCTTAAACTAGTGAAGTAGACCGTCAATTGATTGTAAATTACACAATTTTTAGCTTTTTATAGTCGTTCTTATGTAATTGTGAAATTCTAAGTAGCTGCTAACAATGTCTAACCATGTTTTTTTGAGTGCTTTTTAATACTGAATTTTTTAAGACTTTAAATTTCATTTAATTTCCAAATAACCTATAAAATTTGTTACAGCATTTCTTACAATTACCGGTTGTTTGCCAGAAAACATTATCTGATCCTTGTTTCCTTGAAAAAAATTAATTGATATACTTTTCAGAACTGCAGAATAAAAATATTTTTAAGGCTTATATGGAGAATATTACATGCCCGCACGTGGATACGTCGATATCGACTTGAACACGAGAAGATTAAAATTCGTATCCAGCGTCGGTCTGGCATAAGCGGTTACAAATTGTGAAATGGTCTATTATACATCTTAGTATGTTTGAACTTAACGCATTAAATAGCAAAGTTAAAAGATCAGAGTTGCGAGTGAAATGACAATTCTCTTTGTTTTTGTTTAAGCCCCCTCAAGTCCACTGAAACGCGATACAGACGTAATATTCCTAATTGATTCATCAATACAAGTTAGCCCGGATGACTTGGAGCTCCAAAAACAATTTGTCAAATCATTAGTTTATCATTTCAATGTCTCCCCAAGTGGTCCACGAGTGAGCGCGGTGCAATATGGAAGCGATGCGGACACAATTGCAATCTTCACGGACAATAATTTTATGGAAAAATTGGAGAGTGCTACTCTACTTCGACAACCAAGAAGAATCGACAAAGTTATTCAGCGTACTATGCGTTTAATCAATGGTACTAAGTCAAAAGGTCCTATTCTCGTGGTGCTTCTAACAGCGGGAAGGCAGGCCCCAGCTTTCAACTCTATACCTTTTGATGACGTAGTAAAACCCCTTCGTATGAGTCGCGCCCAAACATACGTTATGGCTATTGGACGACGAGCAACTCGCTCCTATCTATCTCCACTTGTGTTGCAAGACCAAGACATTTTCAGCATTAAGAGATTTGGTTACCTTCCCGTTATCGCTAACGACATTGCAATGAAAATACGATCACAATATGGTAAGAAATAATTTAGTTAGTCAATGACAAAGATGCTTTCAATATGAAAATAAGACAATGCTAAAAATATATCTGGTGTTTCTAACTTAAAGTAAGGTCAAACTTTCTGGCTTTCCACTGTCGTTTAATCTTGCCGCGAAGGTTTGAGTTTTGTTTTCGCATGGTTTGAAATTTATTTTAGAGGGTCGGTGACCCAGTTTTCAAGTTGCCATAGAAGCTAGCTAGAAAATGACAATGCTAATTACTTAGAACAATCTTTGAATGACAAAGGTGACATAAACATATTATATTTCCGAACTTCCTATAAATTTTTTAAGGCGGTATTGGCCGGGAGAACACAATTTTCGCTCTTTTTTTCAAAGAGCTATTATGTTGCAACTCTTGATACAAAACATGAAAATGACAATAATGTTTGGCTCTATTTTACCATGGCCACAGGTCCAGCTCCTAAAAAGGGACCTAAAACCTCTCCTTGTAACTATTATTTTGCTTCTAAAATAAACTTAGATGGCAAGGAAATATTTTTTGCAAATTATCTTTATGAAAACCTATGCAATGAACTACAGTAGGATTATGAATAATGTCAAGTTACTTGCTGAAAAAAAAAATCTTTAAACTTGAACCTTCTGAAAAAATTGTTTTTTGCTCCGAGCGCAGAAAGTGTTTTGTATGCTACACAAAATCAATATAACAGAGTCTCTTGATTATAGCTCATTGTATAAACGATGTACCACAAAATCTGTGTGCGAAAAATGTTATTGTATAGACAAGGTTTGCTGACACAAAAGTAATACAGTTAAAAAAAATTTGGATGTTTCAAAAAGTATTAGCTCTGAAGTACTTAAGACATGAAAGAAGGGGAAAATACAAATTGAACCAAACGTTGGGTATTTTTAAAAGTGATGGGGCTAAAAAGTCACAAAATGTTGATTTGGCACAAAAATGGGGAAGAACAAAGTACAAAATTTACCAAGCTCTCCGAAATCTAATTTCACGTTTTAAACTTTCATTAACACATAAAACTTTATAAAACAATCCTCTCCTTCCACAATATTCCAGTTTGAATAACCTAACAAATCCAGTCTCTAAAAGCTCCATTTTTGCTAGCGATCAAACCGCCATATGCATACTACATGATTCTGCACCATTGCATTATGGGAAAATACAAAAATACAGAATATAGCTGGCGAGACCAGGCACATTTGCACAAAAGGCCCCTTGTCAAACAACAATTTTGAAAAGTCACAGTAAGAATAAACAGTTCCTATTGGCAAGGTTTAAACCATTTGTAATGAGCTCAAGCACGTTTGCAAATGTTCAAAACCGTAATAAAATTGTATAAATTTGGCAGTTTTGAACTCCAAACTACTCTTTAGAAATTTAACTAGATTATAGCGCACATGGTCACGTGATGGCTGTTATGTGTCATCATAGATGCATGCAATACCCAGTCTCCTATTATATATTTTTTTAGAAAATAGAAACTGAAACCGCCCTCCCCTCTCACTAAACCCCTAGGGTCCCATACGACCTTAAGAAATAGTACGACCACCACCGCAATTACAACCTGACGATGACGATATAGCCACGACTGCAACTACGATGACCACAATGACCACCACTATGACTTCTTTATGGCCACGATGTCGACTGCGATCATGACAATGACCAGCACCATGACTTTGGCCAGGGCTACAACCTCGACTGCGACCATGGCAATGACCATCACCATGACTTTGGCATGGCCACAACTTTGCCTGCAACCATGGCAATAACCATTACAATAACTTCGGCCAAAACCATGACTGTAAGTGTCATTAACATTATTGTTGAATTACTTTCTTTTCTGCAGTATCTTCAAGTCCACTTGACCCAAACACAGACGTGATCTTTCTCCTGGATGCCTCTCAGACTAGTAGCTTAGATTATAAAGCCCAAAAGCAATTTGTAAAAAATCTAGCACATCATCTCAACACGTCACCAGTAGGTCCGCGTGCTAGTGTAGTAATATACGGCGCGAATCCTCAAACTGTCTCTACTTTTAATGATTTTGATTTGCGAGGAAATATTGATAAAGCTCCCGTTTTGAAAACTCCGAGAAGAACGGATAAGGCCTTAGAGCATGCGGCTGGGTTGTTTAATACCTCAAGTTGCGAGGGTGCAAAAATTGTAGTTTTGTTAGTGCAAGGTAACCAAGTAGCTGGAGCGAAACCATTTAGAAGAGCTGTGAAACCTCTTCATGATATTGGTGCAAGAGTATACCCAGTTGTCATTGGGCTATTACCAAGTAACGCAAGACTTGATCCGGTAGTTAAAAGGTCACAAGATATCTTCCGAGTATCTTCTTCTGCTTCTCTCCCATCAAAAGCACAGAAAGTTTCTAAGAAAAGTAAGATTTTTGTTATTTTTGCAGCAAAATTTTTACAATGTCCAATTAAATAAAGTTGATTCCTTTTCTCCTTCCATTCACTCTTCCTTTTCCTTTCTACTTCTATTCTAGTTCTAGTTCTACTTTTACTCTACTTCTACTTCTTCTATTGCTACTTCTACTTGTACTTGTACTTCTATTTTTACTGCTACTTCTACTTCTACATCATCTTCTACTTTTATTTCCACTTCTACTTCTTTTCTTCTTTTCCTTTTCCTTCTTCTTGTTCTTTTTCTTTTTCTTTTTCTTTTTTTTTTTCTTTTTCTTTTTCTTTTTCTTTTTTTTCTTGTTCTTCATCTTATTGTTATGAAGATCAATATCGTTAGTTTTGCTAGTATTACTATCGTTTTATTATCACTATTAATACTGTCGTTTTCCTATCAATCAACTTCACAGTTGCTGAATGCGAAAAGGTGTTCGATCTGGCTTTTATCGTTGATTCTTCTGGTAGCATCAGTCACTCGAACTTTATGAAAGTAAAACGGTTCCTGAATTCAGTTGTTAATGAATTTGACGTCAGCCCCGAGAGAACGCACGTCGCAATCATAGTTTACAGTACTAACTCTAAGGTGATGCTTCATTTTAACGATCCACGTGAGCAAAACCTGAATGTAGTATCCAGCAGCATCAAAGCGATTCCTCATCTGAGAGGCCTTACTTTCATTGACAAGGCTCTCAGGCTTGCGGAGAGAAATGTCTTTACCAAAGCAAATGGTATGCGGGAAAACGCAGAAAAGGTAAAGTAATATTGTTCTGAGGAAAAGGAAACAAATTTTATGTTAGTGTAAAACTTTCGTGTGTTTCATAATACACCGTAAAGGTGAACTTAACTATTATTGTGCGAATTCAGATTTGCCAACGGATTCTTAATGATAAAAGTTTTAACCTTGGGATGTTGAAATAAATTAAAGAAAGAAAGAAAAAAAGAAAGAAAGATCTAGAAAGAAAGAAAGAAAGAAAGAAAGAAAGAAAGAAAGATCTAGAAAGAAAGAAAGAAAGAAAGAAAGACTTGCACTCATCACAGCCTCAAGGTACAGAAGCAGTGCAGCTCAACGAAGTCGGACTGAAAGCACATATAGGCGCCTCTTGGCAGCCGTATACGGACCATGCCTGACCTCAGAGCACAGCGTCAAGGAGGGAGGAAAACCGGGGTATCCGGAGAAAAACCCTCGGAGTCTGATAGAGATTGACAAATCTCAGCGCACGTGCGGAGCCCGGGAGTCGAGTCGATCCCGGGTAGTAGAGGCGGAAAGCGCGAGTGATGACTCCCCTTTATTACTGCAAATAAGAATTAGAGTTCATAATTAACTACTACGAGCTTTCCATATTGGACATCTCGAGCGTCCATGCATATGAATAATTTGTTTTTACTTTGATAAAACTTGCCCGGAGATCCAGGACATTAAAAAGTACTTAAGTATGACACTTGATTTCAAGATTTAGTGTTTGCATTTTATAATACCGTATTTCCTCTATTTAGCATCCTGGGTGAAGGGGGCGGGGGATTCCGGTTGTTCTGCACTGGGGGACGTATTAAGGGAGAGGCCGAGGGCTTATTTCATGTTCATGTTCCTTTAAATTACAAATTCCGGTCTCAAGGTTATTCAAGCTACGTATACTGCGAAAATAGAGAAAATATTACTAATTAATCAGTGTGAACATAAATACAAAATTGATAATTGAATAAAATTCAGCGTGGACTGTAAAATATGATTGATTCATTTGCACACGCTCGCGTCTTACAAATTTTGTT
>JAOBYJ020002543.1:0-12416 GCA_025403565.2 Palythoa heliodiscus
TAAATTTTGGTTTTGAATAGGTCAATTAAATATTGAGGAGCCTCTCCCTTCATAACTTTAATCATTAACCTCTTTTTTAAATCATATCGTCTGTTTTGTAGGCTTTAAGGTTATCAAATTTGAATTCCTCATATGGACACAGGTTATAAAAGGTATTATTTAAGACCAATATTGTTGCAAAGCCAAGGACCCTTTTAATGATTTACCCTGCAGGCTGGTAAAAACAATCAACAGAACTAAATATAACTTTGACAACAACTGAGTAATATCTTGCCAGTCATCACATACTTTGTCCTTTTTCAGCTCCTCCAAGGTGATCGGGTGGAACTTTGTTTCTTCTGTCGGAAAACAAAGTGAAACATTGAAAGCTCCATTTTGAAGAAAATAATACACACATATAAACTTAAACCTCGAGCCATTATTCAAGCTTTACAATGTGAAATACGACCGTTTGAATTGGAGTAAAATTCAATTTTACTTAAAGCCACGAGTCCACAAGAGCGAGTGACTTCTCCCATACTCGTAATGGCCCCATCATTGTCAGAAAAGAGCCTATGTTAACAAATCCCACGTTAAATAAAACAAAACTTTGCCCATTTAAACTATCTAGCAAAAACTGATGTTAATTATGCATACCATGAAAGTAACCGCCAATATATTTTACTGTATATTGTACTATATTGTATTGTATTGTATTACATTATATTGTATTGTATTGTATTGTATTGTGTTATATCGTATCGTATTGTAGTGTATTGCGTGGTTCGCTGACTGTACTTACGCTTTCGAGGAAGATTATTTTCCTGTATAAGTGAGAGCTCTGAACCGTAGGAATGTTTTCCACCATTGCTGAGTGAGACAACTGACTCCCGGGATGTTCTGCATCCCGCAATACTTGAGATGGAGGTCATGGAGCTGGCCTTAATCTTTGACAGTGCATTACCTTTGTTGGTAATACTGTCCTTCTTTGAAGGTGGTAAACATTGTATGCCCATGTCTGGTACATCCTAACGTAAACATCGCCAACATAAATTAACAAAAAGAACTCTGAAGACTTACTTTAAATTCACAGGAGGACAAAGATAACTTTTGTTCTGTGATTAGAATTGAAAAAATTATTTCTTCTGTCAGCAAGCTCTCTTTCAGAGCAACTATATCGATTGCCTTTTCTTTAATCCAATCAAGGGGCTTTGTACACAGATTCGGTATTTTCTAGTATCAAAAGTGAGCAAACGTTTGAAAATAAATAAACAAAGAAATTCATTCAAGATAAAAGACGTTTTCTTAAGCAATCATTTATATCACATTGGTATATTACACGAATTTCGTAACTTATACAGGATGTTACAAAAGTATAAGTCCCATACTGCCCACCTAAGAAATCAATCAAAACCCTAAAATCATTGAAACAATACTTAAATTTATAAATGAAAACGCACTCACCACTTCCTCAAAGTCGAAGACTCGCATTTGTGCAGCACGCTTGTCTGCAGCTGATTGAAACTTGATTGGTTCAGAAAGCTCATCGACATAAGCTGGAAAAATAAGATTTTCTTGCAAGAAATGAAAAACAAACTAAACAAAAAGAAATAACGACGAAATCAAAGAAAGAAATGGATTTAACAAATGAATGAGCGCAATGGAAGAATTTCGAAGAGACATAGACGATATCACATGGTGGCAAAAGGATATGAGTCTTATTTTCGAGTGATAAAACAAGTCAGGAATCACGTCTTTAATATTTTTGTTGGTAAGGAAAATGTGTTTTTAGGTCCCACATGTGGTTTCAAATGGAGAATAAAAGTGGAGTACTTTCTGTTAAAACATTGTTATATACATAATAAATCAACTAAAAACATGAATACTAACAGAGAAATTAAGAGAAAGTGATTTCAAGTTGGAATACTCAATCTAAATCCCTGAAGGAAATCGAGCATATGACCATTTTGATTACCAGACTGATGTTCTACCCACTGATTTACAAAGACTCACATGGGGAGCCCGAACCCTTACACGATCAGAAAAAGGTAGAGTGCCAACAGACTAACGTATCAGACATTTAAAACCTTCCATCTGTCGCATAACATCATTAGTTCTCAGTTATGACAGGTTAAATAACAGGTAAAAAGACTTCCATAATCACGCTCGAGTTTGTTTCTCCAGTAAGCGTTACACCAACCCTTACAGGAAAAAACCAAAAGAACCAACCGTTTTTCAAGGAGTTAATAAATTCATCAGAAATTAATGAGCCACTAGGTAATTTAAATGAGTGATCCAAAATTACCCGACCCAGCTGTACAACAGCATTAGAAAACTGATAACAAACTTACCCTTCTTTTAGTACATACAAATAAACAAAACATACCTCGATACGTCTCCGGGACATATGTCTTTAGAGTGAATTTACAGAACAATGATGATAGAGGAAGGGGACTGTTCGACTCCATTCGTAACGGGATATGGCGATATCCTATACAAGTTGTAATACATGATTAACACCACAACTTCAAATCAATGAAACTAAAAACTACTGAATAACATCCAGTTCTTTTCTCTACAACTTCTTCTTAGAGTATTAAACACTGGTTGCCAAAAACATCACCTGCTTGAAGTCCCTCCAAGGGCAGAACTCGTTGAGCAATGAGTCGGTCATTGTCATCCAACACAGCAAAGCGTAATAGCACAAGCTCGGGAAACACAACCTGCCAACAGGACAACAAAACGTGAGAATATTAATAAGAAATTATGTTTAACTTATGAAAACTAACAATATTGAAAGAAGCGTATATAGTTCTTTTTACTGGACTATCAACTCACCCTTCTAAAAACAAACTCATCTTCTTCGTAAACTGGATTCATTCCGTTGTTCTGTACTAGCTTTGTTCTATATCTCTTTCTCACTGTATCCGTCGGAAGTCCATACATGTCGACCTCAACGCATGTTGACACTTTCTTGTCTGACAAAAACTGTCCAGAGATCACCTTCAATGAAAATTATAACAGGCACAGTATAATTAGGTAAAGTAAAAACTGGTAAAGTGAAATTTAAAATTTACTTCTTTTAATTGAAGCTGTTCTTTTCGTCTTTCTTTACACAAACCTTAAAGGCAAGTAACAACAGAAAATCTGTTTTCTTTACTAATCAAAGGCCCCGTGAGCCACCTCATCAATGAATGTAAGTTTTATGACAGGCCGAACAGGCTAGACTCTCTCTCTCTTGGTTGTTAATCGGAGCATCAGTATGCAGTGAGCTGTTCGAAGATTGAGTCCCACAGATACCAAGAAGCCTTTTATGCTCTTTACCCCTTTTATTCTCCTTTTCTCCTTTCTTTTATTCTTAGAAATCATTTTCTGAATAAACTGTAAGTTTTAAAGCTGCTTTATATTTTTCTCCCCCCACCATTATTTATTATTCAGAAAATGATTTCTAACTGTAAAAGAAAGAAGAAAAGGAGAATAAAAGGGGTAAAAAAACCAAAAAAAGACCAAAAAAATTTGGTTGGTTTCTGTGGCACTCAATTTTCGAACAGCTCGTCGCATGCTCCGATTAACAAACACAAGAGCCACAAGAGTCTAGCCTGGTCGGCCTTTGGTTTTGCAACAGAATTTTTGCATTGCACCAAAGTAAATAAGTAGGAATATAAAAAGATATCAATTTTCAGCATGGGTTAGAAATCCATGACGTATTAAACATTAAATTCTTCACTGTTTGAATGCAGTTGTCAGCAATAGGGGGACGAATGGTCGAGAGTTTGAGCCAGGAATGAGAAATTCAAAAGAAAGTTTTTTTTCCTAGTAAAGTTTAATGCATACATTAAACACCCGATTAAAAGTTTACAGCCGAGTGAGTGAGTGAGTGAGCGAGCGAGGGAGTGAATTCACCTCACTTCTACAACTCATTGATGTCTGACGTCACCCATGTGGTAAAAAGGATTTAAACACCAACATTTTAAGTAACGCCATCATCTTAGGCTTCAAAAATCTCTAATAAAGCCTACCTCGACAGCAACATAAGCGGCAATTTTGTTTTCAATCATGCTTTCCGTGAATGGGTCGAAATGTCGGTCGGCTCTCCTTAACAAATCGGGCTTGAGAAGGTACCTGGAATGAATAAATCAATGTCTTCAGTCATCTTTTACATACAATCATCATCTGATGGTAATATAAACACCTTGCAACACCTACCCTAATCCACCATTGTACTCAAACTTCCCATTGTTCAGCTGCATTGCTAGATCTGCCAATATGACAGTACACCATTATTAAACTATAGATCAATCTGCCACTAAAATATGAAAAGAAAGATCTAAAACCACCACATAAAGCTTACCAAAAACTTATCAATCAGTAATAAATACTCTTCAGAAAAAATTGGTATATGCCCCGAGCGGGAATCGAACCTACGTCTCCCTGTATTCTAGTTGCGTTTGTTAGCGCGTGAGGACTCCTGGGTCAAATTTTTCTACTACTGTAGAGTGTTTCGCCTAAATACAAACTCAACTAATCATGAAACTGCTACGTTGCCAGCGTGGTGGTCTCTGATGGTGTAGTGGTTAGCACTCCTCACTAGAATACAGGAAGACGTGGGTTCGATTCCTGCTTGGGGCACATACCAATTTTTTCTGAAGAATCTATTTATTCTTTCTTTCATACTGCTGAACAACAAACACTGATATGTGTTTATCAATCAGGTCTCAATAGATCGTCATCGTCTTACGAGTTTAGCATATTTCATAGTAAGATACCAGTGTTACGACGGTCTCGTACCCACATAGATACGTTGAGTTGGCTAACCTGATTAAACTGAAACCTTAACTTCAGTCTCTAAATCGTTAATTATTTCTTCGTACAGAATTTAAAAGTGTACAAAAACCTGCACAAAACTACGCACGCAAGGTAAAAACGAAACATGACGCTAGAAACAGCAAAACTTATGTCATCTTGAGGAAAACGTTACAAAAACTAAATGAACGAAGCCAACAAGTGAGAGATCAATTTCAAAGCGAGAAGATGAAATTTGTAGCTACAAGCGACTAAAAATAATGTACATGTTTTTTTCACACATGAATATATACAATTTTAAATGAGGATCAATCAATTGTTTCATCATAATCATATGTTAAAAGTATTATCTATCACTTTACTTATGTCTGGACAAAATTTCAGCAATATGGTTTTACCTGAGGTTTGGAAATTCAGTGATACCATCTGGCAACCAACGTTCCAAAAGACTTGTGGATTGTAATTACTAGAATCCACCCTACTCCCCTTGGGATATATTCTGGACATTTGGCGTCGATTGTATCTGAACAGCATGTACTTAAGGAAAACAAACAGGTGCTGCAGTAGATTCGTATCATATACATTCATACAACAGACATGTTGGCCTAGTTGGTAAGATACCAGTCTGCCGTGCGGGAGATAGGGGTTGGACCTTCTCTTAGAATAATTGAGAAGGTGCAGCCTTTGCTCTAATTAACATGTGCAACTGGTTAAATCGTCGTGTCTTCTCGGATAAGGGCATTAAACTGTAGCTCCAGTCTCTCGACACTCCACCAAACGACTTAAAAGAACCCACACGCTTGTCAAAAGGAGTAGGATAGTGATCCCGGTGTTGTGGTCTTCATGTCTGTTTCACCGCGGGCATTTTCTGATGAGTTTATTTATTCTCTTTACACCACTGAACAACATACATTGATATGTATTAAAAATCGTTTAAAGCGATAATAATTCAACAATGGCGTTCGCATATAACAAACAATAAATTTTTCTTCAAAACCTACTGAAATCATACGCTTCATGCTTCCGCAAACAATTACAATCCATTTGTAACAATACCGCAAAATAATTCTGCTAAAATCTAGTGAAAATTCAGTGACCAGAATCTTGACGAAATGTGGTCAGGATCTCATGCTCTCGATAATTAACACGCTTTAAATTCAACCACCTTGAAAAAATTACTTTACAAAACGCGAAAAGCTGGTTACAAATTTAAAGAATAACACAATAACATAAACGTTTTACTAAGAACTCCTGTTTTCCACTCATTAATCAGTTTCACTCGCTAACCAGTTATAGCTTTAGCACGAAAACACACACACGTATAGCCTCAAATAACTGTCAATTTCTTGAGGAAGGATACTTAATAAATTCTGTAGGGCTTGCCTTAAGTAAACCAAATCCAGTCGATTCATTGAATGAAGACATTTGATGAGAGAAATTTCTTCCTGTGGGGATAAAATTTAGCATGTTAGTACAAGAAGGGAGACCAAAGCTTCATTAAACATTAACGAAAAGAAAACATTGTTCTTTAGTTGGAAATAATGTAAAAGGAACGCAGTTACCATTCTTACAAACGCATAATCAGGAAGTGTGTAAATAGACCAACCCAGTGGAAGGATTATCCACTAATTTTCTATCTTCTTTTTCTTTAACGGTCTGATATCTTGCTCTATGTGGTGTTCTCACAACCTTTAGGCTACTTGAGTACCGAAAATCAGCTGATGATGGTACTCAAGTTACCGAAACATTGTGAGGACACCACAAAGAACAAGATATCAGACCGTTAAAAGATATGAAAATATAAAACGGTCTGCACCAGTATCCAAGAACTTGCAAGACCACTATTTTTGACGGACTACTTTAAATCTAATAGAGATGTTATTTCGTGACTAACTAGACAAAGGAACTAAAGGGTTTTTTTTCTACCATGAAGGTATAGTTTTTAACCACAATATTTAGCGTATCTTGGCGTTTTTACTGCAATTTTTAGCACAGAGTCTTATCTTATATCTTTTATCTTGGTGTTTCTTTTTTCTATCTTATACATTGTAGTTTGTTTAAGGCTTCTATTGATAGAGCATATTTACTTTTATGTAAAAACTGAAATAAAAACCCTGTTTGAATAAAGGTATCCACTCTACTTTCCCTGATTAAATTCTCTTTTCTCACAAGGAAACAACGTATTTGACTATGACATGAAAGGAGAAACTTGTATGATTTTGATCATCAGGAGCTAAATGAAGTAAAGTGAGACTATAAATCTAAGTTGCACACTCACTTTCGGCTTCCTCAAAACCCGCGAACCCAACAGGATGAATGTAGTTGACTAAAGCAGAAAGGCGGGGGTGAATGCTTCCTGTGGTGTGCGGGTGACTATAAACCTGAGGAATCTCCGACAGATCGTCTGGCGTCAGGCTAAAAGTACGTGAGCTCTGCCAATCCAAACATGATTTTAAATCAAGTTAATTAATAGATTACATATTAAATATTTTATTTAGAATCGCTCACAGAGTGTGTGGTTGAACACAGCTCGCGAGGTCTGCCAGAGCAAACAAGATTTTAAACAAAGTCTATTAAGAAATTACATAATAAATATTACACATTAACATTTGTGTGACCTTCTTTTCTGCCAAAGCTGATTCAGCTTTGCATCCTTACGGGGTCGGTAAAATGAGTACCAGCTTCTGCTGGGGGCGAACCTGCGATGGATTAGTGTCCCGTCCAGGGGGAGTCAATGACTCTCATCTACTTAACACTAAGGAAACCCGAGATAAGCACCGGCTCCAATGGGCCACTTGGCTCGAAAAGGATTTAGCTATAGTTAAATACCGTGACCAAGGTTTCATGCTTTAATGCGATCCTCAGACTAAATTAAATTGTATAAATAATAATTTATTACTCAGCTTTGTCGGGCCAGGCATTGAGAACTTTCTGCGCAAGTGATCGAGGATTTTTATTACAATAAAATATTATATCAGCCTTCCGGCTGAAACGAGAGCCAGTGTCATGGCACCTCTTGAGGAATATGCCGAGTCTTGCTCGTGACTTTCAATGATGCACATACAGGATGTTAAGTTTTAAATTTTATCTTTTACGAGAAAATGTTTTTTAGTCCCACTTCATAGGTTTCAATTTCAGTTTTCTAAATATTCTCTTTTTTTTATAAACATAAACGGATGTCATGTAACACAGTTTTTAACTGATCGATATGTAATGTGTTTACGTTGTTTTAAATAAAGTTTAACTACCTAACCTTCCTACCTATATTTGCATCGCTTTGTCCTGCCCAGTTTCCAACACCAGTTTGTCTCATAAAAGTAAACCAGAGACCTCGGAGTAAAACCCTCAAAGTGGACGCTACTCATCCATCAGACACATCCAAGGCCAATGTGGGTTAAATTGATGCAATGACCAAGTATAACGATACCTGGAAAACTGCTCTGTCTTTTTGGCGCCTCAGATTTTATTTGAAATTTAATGTGAAATATTCAGTTTTAAACATAACTGAATGCATTATTTTAAAACTGGTATCCTGTTTTTGTGTAATTCAATTTCCAAACTAAGGGAGGTAAATGATAATACAAAACACTTAGTTATACCTTTTTCATCATAACATGCTGTCGAACAGAACTTCCGAATTTTGACTTCTCACTAGGTTCTCTTTTGCCTTTGAAACCTTCACCCAAAACGTCTCTTTCCTCGCTTTCGTCCGAGTTAGACTCCATACTCTGGCAACTTGCACTACTTTCCTTTCTAGAGGAAGTCGTATGTTCACTAGTCGTTGAATCTTTTCTCTCCGAACACGATCCCGATGACGAATGAGCATTAGATCGACTTCTAAAATTGTCACTCTTTGCATTAAAATTAGCTGAAGAGTTCCTTTGTTCTGTATCGTAAGCATTAACGGTGTTGGTTGTAGCTTCACTAAAAGTGTCAACTCCGTTGTCGCCGTGTTTACTTTCAAACTCTCCATTTTCAACTGATTCACTAGTTTCCTTAATGGACTCTAAAGTTCCAGTGTTGGGTTTATAATCTCTGTTTCTTCGTTGCTCAGCAAGCTGCCGAACATCCGTTGCTTCTTTGACCTCCTTGTTTTCCGTTAGTGCGTTGTAGTGAAACTGAGTTACTGTCAACGTGGGTGTCTGTACGCTTCCTGAGTTTGGAGCGTCGACGGCGTTATCAATACATCCTTCAGACTGACAACTGGACTGACTCAAAGTGGATGCAACAGACCCCCTGTTGGAGTCTGAGTACTTAGAAGAGTCCCAACTATTTCTTGATCTCACAGAAACCGTGTCCTCCGAGGACGCAATGGAAAACGTTTCCGTATTTTCATCATCCGTGTCGCAAACAGGGCCACCTTCAATGTCACCGCTTGAAAGACTGGAAACAGATTCTCTACTAAAGCCATTTAGTCCATCATTCAAAATTCTTGATATCAAATACGCCGAATATTCTGACAAAGAATAGTATTTCGTCTCTTCCGACGTGACACTCGCAGTTTCAGCTGCAACAGTTGTTGCTTCTTTGACAAGGGTACAGGACAACCTTCGTCCAAATTTGATTATTTTACCTATTTCTTCTTCGGTAAGTGTCGAATCACTGGTGTCAAACTTAAAAAGGTCAATTTCTTCATCCTTGCTTGCATCCTCCTCACCATTAATGGTAGGTGCTTCCTTGATGGCGTCACCTGGTTTAGTTTGATCATTGACCTCTGTTGGTTCAAAATCGCTGCAAATTTCGCTGATGTCTGTTAATGAAAGTACCAATTTGTTTTAGCACGAGTTTTGTAAGCTTACACACTATAAACGTGTAAAGAAACAAAATGCCATGTACCACACTGCAAACATATGCAGGTCGACGACGACACAAAATATTAAACGTCAATTTGATCGTAAAGCAACGAAAACCAGAATTGGAATGGGGTCGCCTAGATACCTACAAGGCTCTGCAGTGCGAGTAAAATGAATCGCAAATGGGAATAAAATTTCCTGCAGACGAGTAACGGACAAAAACCCTTGCCAGTTGGCGAGAGTTTACTATATTCTTGACCTTTTAAATCATCAAACATCTATCAATAAAATGTGTTGTTCTCTGTTCAATTAGTATGACTTTACAAACGTCTTCTTAACAATATTTTACACCGTTTTTTACCGAACAATCAATCATGGCTTTGATGAGCCCACAGACAAGCAGTAGTAAAATACCTAAGCAAATACTACTTCATGTAGTTTATCCAAAGCACAAGGTTGTGAACGGCACCGAATGGTGCCAGGCGAAAGCAGCCGACCTATCCAGATTTTTTTTCTATACTTCGTAAAATGAAGATGAAAAGCAAATTGTTACAAAAAGCAGAAAGAAAGTTTGAAACTCATTGTTTTCTTCAGCCTTGGTTATACCTGTGAGAGACCAGAGAGTAATGCATGATCTTATTGTAAAAACAAGTAAACAATTTCTCGAACTCTGCATGAACGTCATTAATTTGCTGCCTAACTAGCAACAAGTTTGTTTGTCGTTTTATTTTTTTAACGAAAGGGTGTCTGTAATTTTTTTCCCCGTCATAAATTTACAGTATATCATTATTTTGCTTTTTGGGTAATTACTTGAGCACTGCAAAGAATTAAGCTGGTGGACTAACTTTTTGTAACTTGTTAGTAAATTTTTCTCTCACTCGCTAAAAATTACTTTTTTTCAGCTTTTTAGAGCCCTGACTATAAAGTAACGCCTACGAAAATTGACTCCATAATGAAGCTAATTAAAAAGTTTAATACAACAACAATTACGCTCTTACTACTAATATAGTAATTCTTTTGAGTAACAGTGTCTTTATGAAACCACAATACCAACTTGCAATGTGTAATAATGAATTATTACATGGTATATAATGTAATAACAACCCACCTATAAACGAATCACCTTCCGCTTCTTGCTCTGGCTTCAATTTCTTGTTCTTTATAAGGATTTTCCCTTTTAAAGCATTTGGTGATGGAAGTGGTTTACCTTCCTCCAGCTGAGGAGATACCAAAGTGTGCTTGGGTTAATATCCTATAGCCTACTTTGTATCAAAGTAACCTTTTCCAATATAAATATGAAATGTTCAATGAGACTAATACGTTCTAATAATTTAGCAGCCAAATTTCTCTCTTTAGCTCATTTCAAAGAGATTTCTACAGCAATCAGATTTGAATCGTATAAATGTTAAAACTTTTTGAAGCTACTATAAATTTTCTTTTCAAAGTTCCATCTTCATGTACTGATAATTTCGAATTACTACTTACGTTAATTCATTTATGTGGACGGACTTGTCAAAAATATCCCATAGTCTTGTCAAAAATATCCCACACAACAGCACGAGAACGTTAATATTTAAAATCCGCTTGCATGTAAAAGTTCTTAATTTTGCTTTGCTATATACTCACTGGAAAGTTGTCAAGTGGTTTTGCGAGCAGCATCTCCCCAAATATCTCCGTACAATACAGAGCCATCTTCGACTGCTGTTGTTTACTAGGATAAAATGAAGGTAACGGCTTAAAAAAGAAATTCGCTGTTCTTCACTTTTAAATAAAATTTCACAAATACGTAAGCAAATTGTTAAACGACAAACGCGGTAAGAAAACATTGCAGAAAGCAAGTAAGCAAGGAATATAACATCGACAGGAAAAGGGATAGCAAGTCGGTGAAAGGAAAAACAAAAAAAAGATATTGGAAAGCATGGAAAAATGAACTGAAACGTCAGAACGGGGTCGCAATGACACAAGTTAAGACGGAAGAAAGGACTGGAACCATAAACAAAAAGAAGAAAGCATCCAACCGAGAGGAAGGAGGGAAGACTGGAAGACAAAAACCCGAGGATGAAAACAAAAAAGGAAGAAAATCTGAAAGCCAGGGAGAAAGCAAGAAAGGACAAAAGCAAGCTAGCGAACAATGAGGAAGCATAAAAAAGCACAAAGACAAGGAAATGCAATAAAGGTGGAAGCAATCAAGAGTGGTGGAAGCATTAAATGAAGAAAGAAAAAGGTCGAAGCTCCTGTATGATTCTATTACTCAAATGATTCCACGGTAACTTGGTTTCATAGTTAGAAAGAAAGTGTTCCTCAAGTTAAGTTACTTAGAAAAGGTCGAAGTTCCTGTATGATTCTATAACTCAAATCATTCCATGGCAACTTGGTTTCATAGTTAGAAAGAAAGTGCTCCTCCAGTTGAGTTACTCAGAACTATCCTAAGTGACTTACGAGAATCAAACCCATGACCCTGTAGTTATTGTTCCGACGCTCAACCCACTGCTGCAAACACTCAAATAGCGAGCCGAATCACTGGCCGGGTTAAGTTCTTGTACATGGTCTGTTACCACTGAACAGGTCTCAAATCTGCTCGCATGATACGTCCGAAAGTCATACATTACTTTATAGTCATATTCCTAATGATTCTACATGAAAGTTTGCAACTTGGTTATAAAGATGGAAGGAAGCATAAAAGATCAAGAAAAATACAAAGGGAGGCACGGAAATAGCAAGGAAGTAAAAAGGAAGAGATTAAGCAAGAAAAATTATGAGCAAGCAAGTAAGGAAGCATTAAAGTGAGGAAGTGAAAAAAAAAGCGTGCAAACAAAAAAGGAAAGAAGGGCGGGAGGAGGG
>JAOBYJ020002764.1:0-12401 GCA_025403565.2 Palythoa heliodiscus
TGAGTAGAGGAAATTTATGTTATTCTGGACAATAATGAGTAGATGAATTTGAAGTTATTCTGGACATTAATGAATAGCGGATCATCATGAGCAGCATTATTATCATCGTCTTTATCACCAACTTTCGCTATCATCATCACCAACTCTATCTTCACCACTATCACCATAATTATCAACATCTTCATAATTATTATTATCTAGATATGCTTCAATTTTTTAGGTAATCTGATTCTTGTCATTTTAAACAACCATTGATATAATATCTTCCTGCAGATATTCCGTTAACAGTTAAATGTTTATGCTCCACAAAATAAAAAAATGCTAATCTACGAATTAGATGACGTTTGCTTTACCCTCCGTCTTATCTAATCCGCCAGGACTTCAAGGGGCATAAAACAAAATCCTTTTACGAGCCTAAGTGGCCCATTCGAGCCAGTGCTTATCTCCGGTTTCTGTAGTGTTAAGTGGATGAGAGTCATTGACTCCCTCTGGACGGGGCACTAATCCATCGCAGGTTAGCCCCCAGCAGAAGCTGGTACTCATTTTACCGACCCCGTAAGGACGGAAAGCTGAGTCAGTTTTGTCGGAAAAGAAGGTCACAAAATGTTCAACACTCGGCAGCACCGGGATTCGAACCCGGGACCTTGTTCCTGGAAGGCAGAGATCTTACCACTGCGTCAACCACGGCGCCGTTTTCACACACAAAAGGCTCACTATTTACAAACCCCCTGTGAGCTTGGAAGATCGACGAGCAAACATCTCGAGGAGTAAAGACTTTTCGCATTGAATGTCTTGACGCACAGTACTCTCTTGAAGAAAAGTAAAATTATATTTCAACGAATAATTCTTAATTTTAACGATGATTTCAACTTTGCGAGATTGATTCGTCGACAAGAGACGTTCCGCCATTATTTCGGAAAATCGATGTCAGTTGGTCTGCCGTTAACATATCGATTAGTTTACATTTGAGTGAGTGGCACATTTGCATATTTTAAGCTCCAACAATACTCGTTTCTACGCTTCGCGTATCCACGACTAAAACATGAAAATTAAATCAGCAGACTATTTATTTGGTTGTTTTTAAGTCGCTGTGTCTGTATCTTGACGAGACATAACTTGTCGAGAAGTTCAGTTCACCTACAAACGTGTACAGCTAAAGATATTCGTAAAAAGCGCTTTGGGAATTCGAGAAAGACTGTAGAGATAACAGGTAAAAACTCTATCCATAGAAAACAAATTTTAGAAATCAATTTTTTTCCGTGACGTTCGCTTTTGTTTTACTAGAAAACTTTCAGACAATTTTTCCTTTGGTCAGCAAAAGTTGTAAAACTAAACATATCAGACCTAAACAGAACAAAACTGAATTCTGCAACTGGATATCTGCATTGGCCTATTGTATACGTACTACTGAAAGATTAATGTAATTCGAAACGCTAGAGCGAATCAAGAAGACGAGATGCGCAACTAAAAAGCTAAATTACGATAAGAAGGTAAACGCCGATTCCCTAGTTTTTGATGAAAAATGTAAAAATGAAGATATCACAGAGAAGATATAGATATATAACAAATTTGATTAGTTAAAGAAATTTGACTGCCACGAAGAGAAATCAGAAAGCGTAACATTGGCCTATAAAAGTTTAAATAATTTTATTTCTACTTATTTTTATTTAAATAACAGCGTTTTTAAATAAATATAATTAAATTCGCTCCATATATCAGTATATGCTCACATTTGTTACATCGATCTAAGGATGAAATATCTAAAGGTCAGATAGATTTTTAATAATTAGCTAGGCCGGAATTTCAACAAGGAACTCGAACTTCTTAACAAACAGTATTCAACTATTCTAATTTTTCCGTTGTATATAAATTACCCGACAAGAAAAATTATCACGAGACAATTTCACGAACACAACTTTTTCTCTACTAAAACCTCTAAACGAAAATGACCATCATTTTCAGAAGAAAACACAAAAACAGCCAACACCTACCACTGGAGTGCTGGTACTTGAAATGAAATTAGGTCACTCATAGATGGTTCATGCGTTAGAACCAACTGACTTACAAAAAGAAGAAAACTTTTCTTAAATTTTGTTCACTTTCTTGTTATGCGCTCTCTTAGATCTTGTCCTTGGACACAAATAATTCATTTGTCATGTAATCTTCTTATTTCTTACCTGTCAAACCAAGAAAAACTACAGTATATCAACTTTGTTTGTAAACTCGAAGACACCTTACCTGTCTTTTCTCAATTTTTTTCGTTTAATTTCGGAACATAGACGAAAAAGACTCCAGGGTCCAAATTCCAAGCTTTTCAAACTCTTCCCCAGGCTCCTGATTCACGATTTGTGCCTCGGTCAAATGAATTAATGACGTAATGACTGATACCCGTTTCAAGGTCAGGGTTAACTAGCAAATAGAATTTTAATCACTTCATTGAATAACTCTACTTAATTGCGATCACAGTTATTTGTCGCGCCATCAAAATGTTTTACAATTGCATTTGGTTTGCTATTTCTAAGGCTTTTCCTTTGAAGATCTTGCTTTTAAAAATTGTTTAATCGCTCTCTGTTTTTCAGGCTTTAATATTTTCATTCAGTCACTCTAATTCTGTTCTATTTTCTGTTTCAAATGAAAAAGTGCACTGAAACTAAAATTAAAATTAGTTATAATAAAGTTATGGTTAGAGGTTTTCACCTTAGACATTTTAAACCTGATTTAATTATTGCTATTTGAAGTTTTTTGTCTCTTTGGTAAGTTTCTTTTTTTGTTTTTTTTTCTCATCTGAGCTGACTGCTTTAGGTTAAAATTTTATCTAGATTAGAAGTGTTACATATTCTTGTTTTATGTTCAGTGACAATGAGTGAAGCCTCAAAAATCGCCAATCCACGCTAATTAATGTAAATTCAAATAACATAACAGTGAGATCATTCCGGCGTAAGTTCAAGTCAACTGATGAGTTTAATGCAACAAACAACAACATGACAAATAAAGAGGCCAAGGTTAACATCTAAACAGAAAATCTTACAGAAAAGAGATGTACTATTACAAAGATCACGCATTCTAGGATCGCGTATTGGGACAAGATGGGTTTAAGGAAAGAAATTCGGATTTCAGGTATGTTCTTCAAATATCCTCTAGATACCCCAACCAAAACCGATCACTTCTGATTAAGACGATTGGCGAGACGTGAAAAACATTGCCTATTTCCTTTAAGTTCAAGTCCGTAGGTGAGTTTAATTTTACAAACCCTCAACCTGCCTGAGTTACGGAGGCCAAGGTTAATATCAACAAACAATACTGAAAAACGTGACGAGAAACTATTATACGAACTGACTGACCAGACGTTCTAAAGGTCACATGTTTTGAAGTTTCTTGGGCCGAGGATGCGTCCTGATTTCTGAATATACAAGCAAGATATTTTCTGAATGGCCATGGATTTTGTTTAACAACACTAACCAGGGGTATTCAATAGGTCGTGGTAGAACACATGAAGGCACCCTACACTAAATAAGCTTCGACAGGTGGGTTAACGTTTGGGAAAATTTCAATTTTTTTTTCATTGGTTTAAATTGTTTTGGTGCTCGTGCGGTGTTCCATCGTGAAGGAATAACCTACGAGACCTATGGTCTTCTTCCTCTAACTCTCAGCGCCAGTTAAATTATTGCCATTCTCGTGCCTAAAGTTTTAACATTAAACAACAAGCACCAGGACAACTACACGACCCTGTTGATTTGTTGTTGGAGATGAGGTTGGCTCCACCGCCTACCGTGACGATCTAAGTCTTAGTCCAATCATTTTCTGAATTAGTCCTTATCTTGCAATCTTATCTATTTTTATTACTGAGCAAAGTTGAAAATGACGTTTACAATTTTTAACTATGTAAACACTCTGCTACTCTTCAAATTTCGAAATTCATGGGCCGTCAAAATGCTAAGCTGATAAGTTTATGAAAAGAGATTTAAGATAGTTGTTTTCAAAAACCGTGTCATATATTTCAAGTTTCTTTACTCGTATGTCATGATGAATCACTGGTGATGCCGTAGAATGGCAGACTCTAGGACAATTTGAAAAAGAATTTTAGGGAACATTTTTAAATACAGTCTGAATATCAACATAGCTATGTGCCTCACTTGAAACCATTTCAATGTTATATCGATGTTTTATCAGTGTTGTATCAGTGTTATAACATGATGAAGAATTTCTTGGGTTAATAGCAAGAAACGCTTATAAATTTTATAATATAAAAGCTTCATCTTTGAGACGTTTCTCGGCAAGCTCAAGTTCAAGTTCAGGTTTATTGCTTAACTCGTTGTTAATGTAATTACAAAAAATCCATCAACCTGCAAATGGCTAAGCTAATCTAGGCAGGTTGAATGCTAAATAATCAAATAAAAAATTAGAAAATAATAATTATAATATTTATAATATCTATAATATTTATAATAGCATCAGCTTTTAACTTAACTTATACGACCGACAACGCCCCAGAGAAAGTAGACATGGGATTACAAAATTTGTGCTTTCTTGACAAGAGTTAAATTTCTACGCTGATTAATTGAACTAACAAGGATATTATAAGGCTGACAGCAAATCTAAAAAAAATTACAACAGTTTTAAAACTAAACATGTTTCGGCAAGTCTCTTGCCATTGTCAATAGTGAACTACAAAGCTATTTGGAAGTGAATTATATTCTTAACTGAAAATGTTATTTACACGGTGTTATTGGAGCGTTTACAAAAATAATTTTAAATTAACATGCTAAACTTGATGATTTAAGATAGGTTTATCCCAAAGGATATGTAACGACTCAGTCTTTGATTTTTAGCTGGAATGGAGTTTCAGCATAATTAATTATTTCAGAGCATTAAGATGTCGACATGCTTTTGCACCTGCGTTTGGAATTCAGGTGCTGAAATATGTGTGAGGCCTTGTCAGTAGTTAAGTGCTCCCGTTGGCGATGGCAAGAGACTTGCCTAAACGTGTTTAGTTTTAAAAAACCAACAAGGAAGAACAACACAGGCACATGTCAAACATATTAAAAAAACTGACATTACAACGAGAGAAGATAAAGTTATGTTTTAAAACAACAACACTAGGCGATGATTGCGATTTCGTGGGTGATCAAGTTAAAGAATTTTGGTTCTTTCTACTGAAAAGAAAAACGTCTTGTACATTTTATGATCGAAATTCAAATGATAATCACTCTCAGCATCACTGGTCTCACAGAGCATTATTTCAGTTCAAATTAACTCGACAAGTAAACAAACAAACAAACTCCATTTAATTCAACTTTATAAAGAGTTCTACAAAACAGTCTTCAATTTAATGACTGTAATGTTTAGCTTCAACTTTTCTCTCAGTAATCAGATTATAAAATAAAGAAGTTAAACATTGCTTTCGTTTTAACTCAAACTTGACCAACATACTGAATATGATTTAAAGTTTGTCTCCTTCACCTTTTCAAATTGTAGATTAATCCTTAAATTATAAACAAATGTAATAATTATTAGTAAACAACCAGTGTACATCGGATAAAATCCACATAACTTTGTTCACGTTGCAATGCACAGAAGTAACCAGCTTAAGCAACGCGTTATTCTGCGCGTTATTCTGCGTGTTATTCTGCGTGTTTTTTGCATAATGGCACAGCTGACCTTGAAAAGGTGTCATAAAAATGAAAATATTTTAAATAAGCTAAATTTTGAAAACTTGGTTTACTTATCTTTAATACGTCATTACAAATTTATTTATGCCTCTATCTAAAAGAAATTTAAAAAAGCCGTTTTCAAAATTCGAGAAAAATTAGATTAATCGATTAAGTAACCCTTACTTTTTAACTGACAATCAGTTTACGACAGCTGCAATTCATTTTTGGTTAATTGCACTTTTTATTTCATTTTCGTACAAAAAAAAACTATTCGTAACTCAAAATATCAATTTAGCACAACAAGATTTATCATATCTAAAGTTATGAAATAAATTACATTTAATATGTTACAAATAAGCGAGATAATTTTAAAAGGGTTTACTTACTAAAACAAACGCATTTAAGTCACGATAAGGTTGAGGTATTAAAACACCAAAAACTCCAAATGAACTAACTTGGCGTTGGCGCCAGTTGGCGCATGTAAGCGCGCGAAAATTTCCCGCCAAAAGGAACAGCGCGCGCGTCAGAGTTTCTAGTCGTTAAGTATTATTGAGAATAAAGATTAACGCAAATATCCGACGTTTCGAAGTCATCCGGACTTCACTTTCAAGTCTTCAAATTTTCATTTTCCTGTCAGGATGACTTCGAAACGTCGGATATTTCATTAATCTTTATTCTCAATACTTTTACAAAATCTGTATTGTTAACGATTATATTTTGTTATCGGTCGTTTGTTAAACATTTCGTGATTCAGTAAAAACTGTCTGTTTTAAAGCGGCTATACACTATTATATCTATGCCGGAAAAAACTGCCGGTAAATGTTACGTGTTTACATAAAATTGCTAAACAATATGATGTCAGTGTGATAACAATTTACATTTTAAAACATGACGTCTCCTGAAAGGAAATCATAAAAACTAGTTTTCTTAACAACAGGTTCCTAAGCAGGTGCCGTTTTCTATTTTTCAAGAAGATACGCATGCGCTCAAGAAACAGGCTTTTTATTTTCTTTTACAAATTAGTTGAACTCCAATCAACGCTAACGTCGATAAATTTACATTTAACATGACGTCTCGTGAAAGGAAAGTTATGCAGTACAATTTTTTGCTGTTAATTTGAAACTTTTGCTACTTTGTTCAAAGATTGCTGTTTCATGCAAAGCTAGTAATTTCTAAACACGAAAACTAATTTTCTTACACGCAAGCAATATCACAATCTTGCAAGATTTTCTGAAAAATAAACTCATAGTAAGAGTGCGATAGACTTAAACTTAATTTAAAAGTTACAAAAAAAACATAAATTAAAACGTCGCTTTATTCTGCTGGAGAGTTTGCTTGTTTCGTTTTTCTTTCGTGACAAAACCAAACTTCGTTTCTGGTTTGTTTTTTTTTTCATTTGCAATAACAAAAGATTTCAAAAACCAAGGTTACGCTTTCAATTTAGTCACTGAAAATTTCCATTTCATGGGAAAAAACAGATGAGTGAAAACTTTGCCAAAAAATTGTTCTATAAATAACAAATCTTTTTGATTAAATCGTTTTATTTTAAAAAGAGAACTTTATCATAACTTACTACAAAAATTTATCCTGATAAACAAACTTGCGTTTGAGTAACAGATTAAAGACTTTCTTAAAGGTGTCTTAAAGAAAAATCTTTTTGACTGAAAAGTTAGCGTTCAGGCACGCTAACATTAAACATCAACAAGACAAGGAGATTTAAGTAAAGAACATAGAAAGCAAAGAGCTGTTAAATTTAGTCACGCTTAAACGTTACCCGATCAGCTGATCAGTTACAGTCGTGGAGTTCAAGAATTTAAGATATGTACTCTGTTGAATTAATACCTTATTTGCTTAACTCTTCTTTTCAATTCTTTTATCGCCCACAAATCATAAAATATATAGATAATAACTAGCTATGATTCAGTAATTACTAATTATTCATTCAAATTAATTCATTTAACATCTATATATGACAAATAGCTTTTCGGTTAAAATATAAGTCCTAAATAAAAGTCTTTCGAGCTTGTTTTTGCTATTATTTAGCAGAAAGAGCATTATTATTCCAAAAAAAACTAACTAAACAAAGGCTGTGCTCCCGTCAAAACCGAATAAGCTCGCAGGTACCCCAAACATTTAAACAGTTTCCATTGCGTGCAACTCTATCATGTGTTTAACTGCGGATAAACATGATGACATTGCATGATCGCGGACATATATAAAGAAAGCAATACAATTTAGACGAAATTGGTAATCAGTAAAACTCTCCCCTTAGACAAACTGCGGAACCTCGCAAGAAGTTATAGAAAGTTCTTCAAAACCAAATTCATTTAAAACAGCAATTCCTCACGTGCATCTCAGGTTATTTTTTATAAATAATTAACAAGCTTATTATTTTGAAACCGTAGAAATTAATTCTTTACAAAACAACGGACAGAAATTATAAAATTGCGTGCACACAGTACAACTGACAAAAACTAGACAGCCACAAAGCATGTGAACTGACATAAGCTTGTTTGCAGATACGAAAGTACTTGTTTAAACTACTAAGAAACTGACAAAACTCCCACTAATCAAACTAAGAGTAAAAAAAACAGCAACAAGATCAGAAGCTGAGAGGAAACACTTCTGTGTTTGTTTGACGCTTATTTAGAGGTATAGTTCAATGTTTCTTTAAGATAGTGCCTAAAATATTCTTTTCCATAAGGTTTTCAAAGCAACTCGATCACTGTTTTGTATTTTTAGGTAAGCTTATCAGTAAACTGAAATTGTGAAAGGTTAATCTTTGCAACACGCTTTTTTATGATACCTAGTAATAGTACTCCTCTTACCCGAGGCCTCCATTAGTTATAAAAACGTTTTTAAAACATGTATGTCCGGACACTTCTATTTTGTTATAAAACTGGTTCATAACACAGAGAACAACCTTTTTATCCCATTACTGAGCCCTGACTTTTCCATTGCCTGCACTGAATAAAAGAGGGTTGATCACCTTCATGTAATCGATTCCGTGCACTCTTTCTGTCAGTAAAAATGTTAAATGTTTTTATTATATTCCTCGTGAAGCTAGTAGTTAGATAAAAGTGCTTTATACACCACCGGAGAGGTTGAGTGCGCAATATTGTCAGTTAAAAGTTGACAAAGTTATATGATTTGCCTTTGTAGTACAGAGAGGAGAAGACGTTTCAGAAAAAGAAACTGAACTGAACCGTTTGCTCCTACGAAGATCTAACGTTCAAAATGTCTTCTATATAACCAACAACAGCTTTCAGTTTAGAACTTCAACCAAACTGGTAAACTAGTGGCCACTAATGTTTGGCCTTACACTTGAAATCACACAAATCATAATTTTTGTTTATTACGAAACTATCATAGTTTCATTGCATGTATAAAACGAATACTGTGTAATGCTAACACGATATTGCACTATTCTATTACTTGGAACTCCAGGGTTTTGCTGAAAAACACAAACTATTTACTAGTTTTGTTAAAAAGAAAACTTGTTTTTCCAATCGACAGAGCCATCCGACAAAGAGCAACTGTAATTGACTAAAATTTACACCTTTGCTTAATGGAAGAAGATAAAGAATCAAGTACAAAGCCACAACAAAGAGCACAGAAGATGGGTGAACAAAGAATATTGGATCCTAGAACTCAAGCTCGGTGTAAAGAAACTGCAAGGACTTTACGTGACATCGGAGATGAGTTGGATTTGAAATACTTTCGTCGTCAACAAAACAGAGTTCGTAACAGAAGACAAGGGGAACACGATGCCCTTGTATTTCCTTTGGGGACATTAGAGTTATTAATTGGGTGTGTAGTTGAATTTCTGCAAAATAATCCATGAAGAAACCTTTGATGAAACCCTTTCAACAAGGCAACGCTTCCGCTTTCGTAACGAAGTACGAAGAGCGGTTTGCATCATTGCGATGATGAATTATCAATAACGATTGCAACCAGATAAGTCCAGGAAGATGTTTGCCACTCAAACATTGGAAATTAACACGGCTTTGTTCAGAAATACTGAAAACGACTCTCTCTTTGCTCTAATCAACCCAGAAGTAGCAAAGCTAAAAAGGTAAATAAAAAATGGAGTGAGATCTATTCCATCCATTTTGTAACAGAAATAATTTCGTCTTGTTTCTACGAGAAGGTGGATCGTAACACAGAGATAACTACTGTTAAACATGAGCTTGATAAATTATTTCTATTTCACAATTTAATTCTACAAGGAATATGCACTGGTTAAAGGCTTTGCTAACCTTCACCAATCATTACCAGAAATCTTAAATGGAAGACATTGTAACGAGTAAAAGATTGCAAACATAAGCTGATCACTTTAATGAATCGCTCACCCAAACTACGAAACTGGCGACGAGATAACATTTATAATGTAAGTGTAAATATGTAAATAAAATGACTATCTTCTGTTACTGTTCAGATACGCATTTGTAAATAAAGAACGAAACATGCATCATGGCTATCACTTACTTCCGATTCCAACACAAAATACAACACATACTGTAAAGAAGAATTTCTATCTTCGATATTTGCAACGCACTTTCTTAAACTTTTAGCAGACATAAATCTTATGGTTTAATTGAAATGATTGAACAAATCTACTTGGCTATAAAAAGTATATTAAGAGTGTATAGGGATATCTTGGAAAAGAAGATAAATTAACAAAAAATACCGGCCCAATATCGCACGACTACTCTTTATTGCAAGTCTTTCGTATCCTTGTCACATGGCAGTAATAATAATTATAAAAATGCGTTAACCCAGAAAAAAATGGTTCAAAATTTAACAAAATACAACCACCAGTTAGACAAGCTGAAAACAAAGCTCCTTGTAACTTTTCTAAAACAAAAAAAAAGTACTTTTGCGACCAAAGGAACACTCTGGCAATAGATGAACTTGACCCTGGCCGCTTAGTGAAAAACAACGGCACAAAACTATTCACAATTTTTTCACATACAGTATCTCACATGCAGGTGATGGAAAACAAAATGGATAGAAAGAAACCAAAAAGGTCATAATTAAAAACTAAATTAAGACGCCAGTAAAACAATGCAACATCTAGATGTCCACTCTTAACAAAAATACTTTGAGATTTTTGACAACGTATTATTCTAGGCGTTGTTTTATTTTTCATTAATTTACGATATCAAATTTACGTCATCGAGAACAAAACTATCATTCTTCATTAGATGGAGATGATGAGAACATCATTCGTCAATACATTTTTTAAAAACATTATACGGTTCGCATCTTCTTTGAATTCGATTTGTATTGACGGAAAAAGTTTGTGGTTTTAGGATGTTTGTTATGAGACTACTATTATTTTTTCCTGGTAAATATAAGGTGAACTTTTCTGCTTAAACAGAAATTAAGTTCACGAATTCACAGACAACATAAAAACATGACATATACACATTTTTTATTAACAACCAGTAAAATTTTGCTCAGGCTAATTTATTCTTATTTTTTCAGCAATATGAGGCTCAAAATGTTCTTATTTTGTTCTTTACCTCCATATATATATATTTAATGGCTTAAAATCAACTAAAACACCTTTAGGTGCTTTTGTATGCTCCTTTGAGGCAGACACTATCTTCAGCATTTTTTTTTTGTGATGCGACAGTACATGTATATCGTAACAGCACAGTGTTTGTTACAGTTGGAGTTTATTTGTATAAAAATAAAAAGTGTGATTGCGGGTTGCGTTTCACCACTGTTATTAAAGTTATGTTTTTTATCTTAACATTTTCATTTCAGCCTCAGATTGTTCTTCATTTGTTCTTATTTTTCAGGTGATTTGAGCGTTATAGAATACACAACGCAAATTTGTGAAAGAAAATATTTAATCTGATTTTTATTTTAAAACTTATTTTATTATAACTGTATTTCAGGGTTTACAAAACAAATGTTAACAGAACTGAACTTAAAAAAGATTTAGCCGGCGTTATTTTCAAAGAAAACAACTTCTGGAATCTGGAGTCAGTGAGTTTAAGGTAAAACTTTTTTTGAACGCCGCATCAAAAACGTAGCCCCTAAGCATCTAAATTTCGTCGGCTGTAGCTAAATTTTATAGTTTATTCACGAAATAAAACAGACGTAAGCTGAGAAATCACAACACACTAAAAATGTAAAACTTAACAATGAGAAACGTCCCATTCTATGCAAAAGTTAACATATTCATTTATCAAGGAAGGAAGGACAATAAAATTCAGTGGATAGAGCGTCTGACAAATAATCAGAGGGTCATGGGTTCGATTCCCGTTAGGAACTCAGATGTTTTTTTCAGTCCTTCTGAGAAAATAAGCTTGAGACGACGAAACATTTCTTCCAGTGAAGGATAAGGAAACAAATGCGATTTTCTAAGAATGCACTAAGATAAACTTATTTGACAACCCTACATTAACGCTTATACTACATAAAGAATTTTTGTTCTGATCTTCTTTGATACTGCAGATTTTTCAGCTTATATCAAATACATATAAAACCAGGTGGGAACGCATGCCCTTCTGTAAAAACAAAGAAATAGAACTGGAGTTTGCTTGTCAAAGGACAAACAAATCTGAATGAAGAATCTAAAACAGGAGGACGCCAAATATAAGATATTAACCAAAAATGTCACCAGTTGATGAAACCCCATAAAGAGACTATTTATTTCGTTTGTCTGGAAGAGTAGAAATGATTGGTGTTATTCATTCTAACTTTTGAACCAGTTGATGAAACCCTATAAAGTGA
>JAOBYJ020002873.1:0-12396 GCA_025403565.2 Palythoa heliodiscus
TGAGAGAATTTAGTCGTCTCAGAGGCTTCGACACGCTAATTCACATTTTTGCGGATTTCTCAAAAAATAAAAATCTCCGGAAACTTTAAATGTAATTTTCGTTAATAGGTCAAAATAGAGTTTCTTTGGACAAGATGTGAGCAAATCCGAAATTTCAAGTTTGTCCGCGAGTTTTTGATATTTACAGACAGCAGCTCTTAAATTGTATTAACAAAGGGATGTTTTATAGCATTAATAAATGTTGTACATTGGTATGGTTTTCTATCCTAACCCAACCTGAGAGCTGCGACAATAAATTTGACAATTAATACACTTGCTTGTGAACTCTTCCTTTTCGGTTCGATGCGTGACTCACAATAAAAAGGCTGTCCATGTTCAACAAGGTGGTTGTATTACAAAAACAAGAAAAATTATGTATCTGTTTCCTACTGGTTTCTTTTATGATGGGATATCACTTTTTCAGGCGTTGCTACTTTTATACAGTTGGGGAAATAATAATTTCCATTCATTTCACTCATTTTACTCATTTCACTCATTTCACTCATTTCACCCATTTCACTCATTTCACTCATTTCATTTCATTTCACTCATTTCACTCATTTAATTTCATTCATTTCAATACCGTGAACAACAGAGACCTTCAGCTATGAAATACAAGTTTTTCGAACCTCACCCAGGTGGTCATTGCAATTTTTCAGTCCCGCGTCAGTATTTGCGCTAATTTTGTTTTGATTTGCTAAAGTACACCGCAGGTCATTTCTTACAAGTCGCGGGCTCAAAAATAAAAATTCTTGACCGCCTCGCAGAGACTTCAGAGCTATTATTGCCTTTAAAAAAGATTGTACTTTGTATCAAAGGTTTCTGCTCAACAGTTGGCGAAGGTTTGCTTGTCGCGTTTTTAGAATAAGAAAAATAACAAGCTGAGTAATTTAGTGGACCAACTGCATGAGTATTGCGCTTTTTGCATCGTAAAAAACTAAACCCCCGGTGAATCCAACATAGGTTAATCAGCAAAAAGGTGGTATTTATGCGGTAATTGCGCAGAGTAATAGAACTAATACGCCCTACATGGATTTTTTTGGATCCATGCATTACAAATGTGGTTGGACGCGTGACATTCAATCTCCTTTGATTTACTACAGCAAAAAGTTAAAAGGTGCCAAAGTTTTGAAACGCTGTATCAGAACTGCAACATAGCTAGATCATATCACTTAGCTTAAAGTTCTGTAACAGCTATCGCGATTATTTTGCGGCTTCCTTTTAGAATCCTAGTTTTGGCATACTTCCAAAGTGCAGTCAAGTACCCCAAAGGAAATACACTGAAAGGAAAAGGAAAAGGTGCTCTACCTAAAAGAATCGTATTTTTTTGAAACAACAATGGCCAAGTCTTTGTTTCTATTGATTGCGTTAAAATTGTGGAAAAAAGTTTAGAGTACAGAGCGGGCATAAATCACGACACAAAATGGCTTGAGACATAAAAATACCATATTTGTCAATAGAACACCAAACTCTGTCCATATACAGAATATGAACGAAATCCGTGATCCAAGCTGTGCCGCCCCCTGCAGGATTCTGCTGATTTTCTCGTGGACGGCCTCTTAAGTTACTGGTTTCGAACACCAATAAACCACTAGCATTTCATGCGGGTGATTTATTCTTTGCTTCAACGTACTGATGAGAATATTTAGCATTGTTTGCAAAGGAGGTGGTTTTCTAAGCAGTGTCTAAATAAATGCTTAATCGCTCGACAACTAAAGTTCCAGTGTGACTGGATACATTTTGCAGAGGGAAGATAGCCCGAGTACCCGGAGAAAATCTCTCGGAATCAGATTAAAACCAACAAATCTCAGACCACTTTATGCCCAATGCCCGGGATCACAGAGGTCTCATGGGAACCGCAAGCACTACCACTGGGTCACCTGTCCCCCTTTTTCAGTTTATTATTTTATGAGTTGTTTTATCTTAACGTTTGAGAGGAAAGATGTGAGATTTTCATTTATGTACATTTTTTACAATGACGTAAAGAAGATATGCCGTATGAGACGCAAAGCCGTCTGCTAAATATATCAAGGGCTGGAAGCCTCTCAACTCATTTTGGTTTTGAAAGCGGCACAAATGTAAAATGACGCAATTATCGCTATGTTTGTTTTGTTGTTTATTGCTCAAACTCACGAATTTGTTTCCAAAGCAGTTTTACTTCTCCTGCCCAGTAGACTTGATCTTCGTTTAAAGGAAATATGCTATAGCTAAATAATCTTCTCTCAGCTGCTGGCGACGTAATATTTCAATACATTAATCATTCAGATAAGATCTCAGTTGATATCGAAGCTGATGCTCGGTTCATCGCTTACAACAGTTACAAGGAGGTAACATTTTATTAATTTACTTATGATATTTAAACCTTTCATCAAATGAGCACAGATATCCATCTAAAGATTATAGTATAAACGTTTCACATTATAAGTTATATGTAAACGAAGCTGAACTCGTATTGTGGTAGTCGTATTTGATTTTGTTCAACATCAAACTGGAACTGATTTCCCCTTTCATTGTTTGAAGTCTGGAGAAATTTCCGGAAAAAATTCAAGCTTCTGATGAGAACACGGTCTGGAAAAGTTTGGAATTCCAGTGTAAGAGTTCCTTTTCCAGGATTTTCTTAAATAGCTTTAAGATCTTTTTGGAACTGCAAACTTGGATCGAGAAATTTTGAAAAGATGTTGTTTTCAACAGTAGTGCGTTTAACATCATTTGAACGAGAGAAAGGTAAATACGTTCTTTCGTTTTTGAATGTGGCCCGCTATTTCCTGTTTGCCTAAATAAAGCACCTCGTAACCTGCTGTGTCATGCTTTAAAAACCACGACAAGACACTTTTTATTTCTCATAAAAAGCTAGAAAGATTATTCCCAGTTCAAGAATCTGCGCTTGAAGTTTTAAATCACAGACATCTGGTTTGCCCTAAAGCATCAAATCTTGATGAAGTGTAACCGTGATATCTTGAAAAATTAGTGCACTGCAGCTGGATGGTCACACGATTAGAATTTAAATTATAACTACCAATAGATACCCTCCCTTCTTTTCCCTTCCCGTTTCCCTCATCCCTCTCCTACTCTTCTTCCCTTTCCTTCCCTTTTCTTCCCTTCTCTTTCCTACCCTTCGCCTCAGCTTCTCTTTCTTCACTACCCAACTCTTCACTTGTCTTGTGATTTAACGCAAATTTAGCACTAGATCAAAATCTTTTATTTATTTATTTAGCTTTATCCCCGAAGGGAAAGGGACGCTGCAACAGGTTTCCCCATTTACTGCAGGCCCGTTACTGTCGATTTTCAGTTATGAGGGAGGAAAACCGAAGTACCCGGAGAAAAACCCTCGGAGTCAGATAGAGATCGACAAATCTCAGCCCACATGCGAGTCCAGGATTCGATCCCGGGTCCACAGAGGAGGGAGACACGAATGATGACCGCTACGCCAAACTGACTCCCCGCCAGCCTGTCTCATCACCAAAGTGTCCCACCCCTCAATCTAGGTCCGCTGTGCCTGCAACTAAATAGCTGTAAGGCTGTTATTTGTAGCAAAATAATGGCGTACAACTTAACTCACTCCGTTGAGAAATTACATACTGCTTACAACTGTGAAACTGAGAAGTTAGAAGTAGTTCCCGGTCACATAAATCTGGGGGAAAACGTCTGGCAATCATTGTTTTTATATCGATCGAACCCGCCTATCAGTTGCCTCGGTATCTCAGTGGTAAAGCATCAGTCATGAAATCGTTAAGTTGTGGGTTCGATTACTGTACAGGTTTAGAGTTTTGAAAATATTTTTGATTACGGAAAATTTTTAACAGTGTGGAATCTGCTAGAACCAAGTTAAGCGATCATGAGTTCCTAGTTCCCTATACATGAGTTCTTTAACTCATACCTAGTCATAGACATAGGGTCATGTATAAGATTATTGGATTCCTGTAAAGCCGGACTCAGAAGTCTTTTCTTCCGAGAAAAAATAGACAAGTGAAAATTCCTTTCTTTCTAATTTCAAGCTGCTTACAAATCATATATTAACTTATTAAATCGCGTGGATATCTTGAGAATAGCAATTAAAAGGACATATACCCAATGTGCCGTCTAAATGGACCAAGCTCAGTGACCCATTCCCCACGCGAGTCTCTGCAGCTCAGGGTCTGATCGGTAATCATATTATAGGGTGAAGGAAGTTTTGAGACAAATAAAACTGTCTTTCATAGTATCTCCTAGTTGCCGAATTTTATACATACCATTTATACATATCATTCATTAATATTTCGAGAAAGATGTTAATTAAGGAAAGAAATTGAAGTTTGAATACAATGTGAGTTATAACACAAAACTCGTGCTTAATAAGGTAAAATACAATCCAGAGTCAGAGACCATCTAAACACGTCTAATTAAAATATTTTGAAGATTTTCATGTGACGCCAAACTTCAAATCTTAACCGATTACATTGATCTAGTTACATGGTTTCGAGTATATCAATTCTAAAATACGCACATATGATTTGTTTTCTCTTGTTTTTTTATAACGGTATCAAATTAACATAGTCCTAACGTTTCCTTGAGCTTCCTTCTTTTAGCAACAGCTTTTTAATCTGTGAAATAATCTTACCTGCTTTTCAAATTATAAAAAGATATAAAAAAAAGTTAACTGTTTATTAATTACTATAATAAGGAAGATTTTTTGAAAAAACCAAACGAAAAAAATTCCGGTGTCCTATCATAAATTTGAAAAATTAAATACAGCTGGTGTTTTCTTGTTGTTGTAATTGCTGTCGTTGTTTCTACTACTGCCTGCTTTTTCTTGCTTTTCTGCAGAGGAGGAATTACATTAAACGAGTGATTTAGTTAGCAGATCCCTAAAATCACACATTTTTACCATACATTTCAATGATATATGCGGCCTAAGCATTCCTATGAATAAATTACAACTACGAGCATTTTTTTCCTAGCTTGCAAGACCAGAGGTCATAATGGTGCGTTAATGTTGCAGACTGAAACACAACTGAAACGTGTGTTCTGCCACCCAAAGGGACTTACAAGGACCCTTACAAATTCTTGCTCGGCGCCTTAATGTCCTTGTTCTAGAGATTTCTAAATCCTCCCTTTAAATACCACTTCCGAGAACCTTTTCACATGAAAACTTTCCTTTATGTCAATTATTTGCAGGTATTATACTATTACTTGTATTAGATAAAATTAGGACAGTACCATTTTTGACCGTTGATAAAAATTCTGATGTATGCTAAATCAATGAATGATCTAATCGGCTGGAACATTTTAGGAATGAAGAAACAAACCCAATACAACACAGAATTTAAAAGGAATCTTATTTCAAAACAATATTTTAGTTGGCCTGGTACAATGAAGACTATGGGTTCTGGCCCCCCGAAATGTTGTGTTAAAATTCCAAGTATTAAATCTATATCCTTTCTTTATTCTTAAAAAAAAATATGAAAAGCATAAACCATTTTACATATTTTGTAATATGTAATATCTGATACTTAGTATGACTAAATCTTTTTAGAAAGTGAATAAATATTCTAAAAAAGGTTTTAAAACAACAATAGCACAAACGTGCATGACTAGTTGCGCGTGGAGAGACTGAGATAGACACGTGACACCATGACATGACATGATGTAAGGGCAACTAGTACTGGAGACAAACATCCTAGTCTCAGACATTCCCAGAGATGTAATTGGGAGCAAAAACTCTTTCGTGATAATTCGATCATTTCCGTTAGTGTGTGGAAGACGCTGAAATATGTCGTGGTATTCAGTTAGATGATCGGCTGAAAATCACCTTTCAACCGAAAACAAATTTCGCCAACACAGAACCACGAAAGCCGGACCAAAAGATAATTGAATGTAAGCCGTTTATCATGGACAGACATTTCTGCGTATATTTGGCGATGTTTTTCCAGTGACGGGTTTCGAGAATTGGAAGAAAGATTAGAGGGGAAAAAAATTGTTAAAATTACAGGAAAAGGGAAAAAGTCGCGAGAACAAAAGATCAGCTCTGGAAGACGATGTTCCTGTTAAACTTCTTCATTACCTTTCTTGTGGCACAATCTGTTCTAAGTGGTAAGTGAACACAAATTACTGTATTCTTCGTTATCACATTTAAATATTGCAACTCTTTCCAAATTCGTGGCGATAACATTAACTGCCAAAGCTAAATTAATTTTCAAAAATTTTAAAGTTAATTTTAATTCTAATGCTTTACAAGGGATGAACTTGTGTTTTGAAAATTTTTCCGACAAGAATCAAGTTTTAAAATCCACAGTTGTATTTATGTTCCTGTGTAAGTATGATATTTTACCCCTCCTGTGGTAACTTTTATGAAACAATTTCGAAGGACTTCTTCAGTATCTATGCTCTGCAAAATTAAAAGAAACTAGTCTGGCAAATATAAATTATCCATCACATCACGTAAAAACGTGTTTATTGTTTATTGAATTCTATGCGTTGCATTGATTCTGTGATGCTAAAATGAAATAACACTCTCGAAAGATCGTGCGCTTGGTGAATTAAGAGATTACTTTCTTAAGTAGAATTTCAGTTATAAATATAAGTCCCGTGACTATTCAGTGAGTCGTGAAGGCCGATATGAAATTGTATTGTCAGGGCATGTTTTTTTTTGTTTCTTTATATTGATTTTGAATTAATTACCAACAAGACATTTTCCTTCTGTTTCAAAATTAAACTTTGATCATATTTGGAAATTTTGTAGTTATTTTCTTATGCAAATTTGAAGCATGTAACACTACACTTCATTACAATTTATTTGTGAGCGGCCGCTTTTTCTTGCCTCAGCCTAGAGGCGCTCAGTCAAATGCTTTAGTTTTGTCGATGTTTAACTGTTCTGTTACTGTTTATGAAAACAATAATTTAATTTTATTTATTTATTTATTTATTTCTGAAAGTATATTTACTGCTCAATGAGCTTTGACTTAATTAATGCAACCCATCGATATTCCAACGTTTATATTTATGATCAGGAAAATATATAAATTCAGATATATATGAAGGCGTTCGTTACACTGTCTTTCATTCTGCATTGTAATTTCCTATCAAATAAATTACATTTGTACTAAACTATTTACGAGGGGAAGAAGTTATGTCTCGATTTCGAAAACTAACAGAAAGTAGAGGTTGACGTAAAGGAACTGGGAAAGGCAGATGCTCTTTCAAAATCTTCACCTGTGTTTAATACCGTTAGCAGTGAGAGCAATCCGTACTGCCGCAAGCAAAAAACTTCTTGCGTTCTTAGTGTTTGAGAATAAATCTTGAGAAAAAAAAACTGCACCAAGTGAATATAGAATGGAGGGCGTACTTAATATATTCAAAGTTAGTTTTCAGTGCTCGATAGGTCTATGATCGAGCCAACCAACTTGCCCTTGTGACAACAAGATAATAAGTGCAACATGTTCCTTATATTAGCCAGACAAGCGTGCGTTTCAATAGAGTATCTAAATCGCGTGACGGCATTATAGTGTTATATTTTCCGTTTCCCCTTAAAATATTGTGCATTCCAAAGTTTTAGAACACTCAGAAGGAAACGTCTTGAAAATGACAAGGACAAAATGGACCGTAGATGGAAAACTAGCAAAATCGACTTCCTGTTTCAGTTATTGTAATTTTTGAAAATGTATTCACCACTTGAACTGTGTTTTAAAGGGTCATCTTGCCTTTATTGCATCTTTGTATATTCTTTGCATTTTTGAAAATAAACGTTTTGTCCCGATGAGTCTTGATACAAAACTGATTACCTTCACTTTTATTGTAAAATTTCTTAGTAACTGAAATTACTTCTGTGGTAATTTAAGCGTTGTGTTATGGAAAACAAAAGAATTATAATGAATTTATCTGTAACAATTTCCTTGATTTGGCATCCGTTTTCATTCCCTTTCTGAGCTCAACCTTTATTTCCGTTTTGGCCTCGTTGGGAATTAAATTTTGTTTTCGTACATATCATTTGAACCAAAAAATATTAGTTTAAAATTCGTTTAGAAAATGCTGTAAATTTGCTCTGAGAGTTTTATCAATGACAACGAAAGATAGGCTTTGTAGTACCGTTTTCGTTACATACACGTAATTAAAACCGTACGATTTGAAACTGCAAAGGTACTGATTGCCCGAAACAAGAGCGTACACTGTTTGGGTTGCCTGCTTCAATCTCAGTTGAAGTTTTATATCATAAAAATAGAATTGTTTCGCATGGTAAAAGTTTTCTTAATCAATCTATGAAAGCACGTGCAAACTTTCGCATCGAACCAATTCGCATCATCATGTGTTCATAGACTTTTTTTATATAAGAACCAGTAGAATTTTGCTCAGGCTCAATGTTTTTTTTTAGCAATTTGCGGCTCAAAATATTCTTGTTTTGTTCTTATATGCCATAAAGTTTTCAATTTCCGGAAAACCAGCCGGAAATTAGTTGAAATATTTTTTGGCTTACATTAGCCGTTTCACACTTGAAGACGAAAAACCCGTAAATTCGTGACGAACTCGTTTAGCGGCGACGACAACAATTCAAGCCTCATTTACACTACAGAAAAAATCGGTCCTGACACGTAAAAAAGTTGGTACGGATGAGATATTTTTGCTGTGTAAACCTTCCGCACCATGTTCTCATGAAACGTGTCCGGACTCACTTTTTTCTGGTTTTGGGGCCATAGGCGGCTATGGCCCCAAATCCGAGAAAAAAAGTGAGTCCTGACCCCTTTTGCTGTTCAAAAGCGCTGTGTAAACGTATCTTTCTGCCCAAAATCAGTTGTGTAAACAGTGTGCAAATTACGAGGCCTTAGAGTTGTTTTCAATCATAATCCTAACCTGATTGTTACCCGTGTAAACGGTTAAAAAAATTGATCCGGACCATTTTTATGTGTCCGAACCAGATTTTTTCTTTAGTGTAAATGGGGCTTCAGATTTGGACGCGTAAGTGTCTAACTTTATTACAGAAAGGGCCTGGTTCGAGTTATGCGTGCTTACTGAGCGAAAGATAAAGCGCCTGCTTCAGAGATATTTTAAAACTAACTAGTTCTTGTTAGGATTACGAAAACGCAAGTTAACTGAAAATCCATTTCAAGTGAAGAATTCTTTGGCATCAAAGCTTATTCTTCAAGAAAAACAAACTTCGCTGATCACGCCAGCACTTGCAGATGCTTCTTTATTACTAAAACAAAGAAACTGAAAGCGTCCAAACGAAGAGAGAAGCAGCCTCAGCCTTTGCTTCCTACTCTATTTTCAGTCCCTTCTCGTTTTTTCCATCTGAAAGCCGTCTTCAGAAATCCATCTAATACGAAATTGTGACGGATTTCAACGAGTTTCCTGTCCAGTCGGGCAGCTTTCTCATCTATAACGACGAGTAAAACGAAGGGTAATTTTGAACGAGTTTTCTGTCATCGGATGATGTCGAAAGGTTGTAAAAAGTAGTTCGCGTTTGTTTTTCTCGTTAATATTCTGATATGAGGTGCAGAATAAGTGGAAAAGTATTCCAGATAATCTGGAATCAGAATAGGTTCCAATGTACGACTCGTCCAACAAACCCACGTGTTCCTACAATAATAAAAATAATAATAATAATAATAATAATAATAATAATTATAACAATAATGGTTTATTTAGAAGTACATCCACCGGGTGGCTTCTACTGAATTAGCTACCTACATTATAATAATTGGTAACACTTAACACTTTATCGCTTCCATCACCTATTACAATTAACAATTATTCCACGAACGCGCGTTGGATATGAGGTGATAGATAGCCGACGAGGCGCGAAGCGCGGAGTTGGCTATTTTCACCTCATATCCAACAAGGGGTGAGTGGAATAATTGTTTTATTAAAAACAAACCACTGGATATATGAGTCAATGATTTTTCAAACTTCTACTTCAGCAAAAGTTGTCGTTTATCTTAGAATCTACACTCGAGTGATTTGGCGGGCTTTTTGACCTAGCAACGACACACGTCAAAATTTTCGCGCCTTTCAAACAAGTTTGAAGTGTACAACACCAGCCATTTGCAACGTTTTTGTTTAGGTTTTCTGTTTGGTTTTGCGAAATGGAATTGAAGCCTTTACTGGATTCACTGAATACCGGATTTACAATTATTGAAAATTTCTTGTTTTCCGGTGGTGAACACAGGAAGCGAAAATTGTAGCATCCATTCAAGTCATTGAGAAAATGGCGATGTTTAGATTTAATGGAGCAACAAGTTCCTGTCTTGTCGACTTGTGAAAACACTTCAGTTACTTGTTGAGTTCTACCAATCCTTTATTGATTTACTCAATTTGCCTGCCGAGGCCGAGGGACTGCTGATTAATTCTAAAACAAGGTTAGTAGGATATCAAACTTTGTTTTACGGTTCGAGTTTCAGCTTTTGACAAATTCATTGAATGTTTATCTTTTTACTGCTAAAATTATTCTGTTCGCATCATTTGCCGGCTATAAATCAATTCCATTCAACTTATTGTGATGCTTTTGGTTATTCTAGTTCAGAATTCTTTAAACGGGTTTTATTTTGAACAGGGCTCAAAAGCTCTAGATGTCTTGTGTTTTCCAGCATGAATTGTCCAGAAAAATTTTTAAACACGGTTCTGGTGTGGATTTCGTGGCTGTTTTCTATATGTGGTCAAACTCATGTATATGAGCTAATATACAGTGAGTAGGGAACCAATCAAATTGCTTGAAACTCAATATCCAGTGGTTTGTTTTTAATAATGTATATTATTTATCAGCTTATTTGTTTATACAAAACAAGTGATGAGGGAGTCTATAGAAAAGCAAAAAAAATAACAAATAACCTATTAAATCGTAAAATTCAGAAAAAAAGTAAGGGAAAAATTAAATACATAAAACGATAAAATGCTAATTAGGTTTGGTAAAAAAGTTAATCGGCTACATGATGCCGCGCCTTGAGCGACCAGTTATCGATTTTTACGGTCGTTCGGTTGTCAGAGGCAACTGGAATTTTCGTGGGGCAACCAAAAATAATAGTTTAGGCGTCCTTTGGACGACTAAACCCAACCACTTGATAATTATATAGTTTCTGTATATTTTCAGAAATGAATCTGTGTTTCGTTGCTGTGAATTTTGCTCCAAATTGACATCACCTGTAAGTGTTATCGGATTTCTATTCAACGTCTGCGGTTTTCCCCTGTTTTAGATTGAATAAACATTGATGTCAAATTTTTATTTGCTTATATCATTTAGGAAATCAATTAAAGCTTTGTTTCATTAGCTGTTAGCAGCAAAACATTTGTCTTTCTCAATAAATAATGCGGACTTAAACGGCAAGTCCAATTTAGCTATATATATTGGCAGTGCAAAACTATTGATTTTCACTTTAAAAATTGCCATGGAAAAAAGTATTTCCTAGCATAGCCAAAGAAATACTTACCTTTTTCGTAAACGGTTTAAAATGAAGAAAGCTGCACTTGAATGTAGCACGGCTTGATAAGTTTTAAAATTATATTCATTTTCTAAATTCTTTTGGTCAGAAAACTCAAGCAACTCAGGTGCTTGTAGACTTCGTCTGCTTTTTCACCAAAAAGGAAAAGAACTTTTTAGGCTGTTTGCAGCAAAAGCTAATAAGTTTTTAATACATTTAAATGGGTTTTTCTAAACGCGGCAGAGCTCATTTTTTTAGGGCGACCTCAACTTTTGAGGGACGACTGAAAAATAATTACAGGTAGCCCCATGTAAAACAAAAAATTTTCCTTAAAACGAGCACTGGTGACACACAAAGCACTGCACAAAAACGATTGACCAAACTGTCTGCAGTTGAGAGTTTTTAAGTCAAATTACACATTACGATGTCTAGCGAGCTCAAGGATCGATTATCCACATGTTAATGAAGTAAATACCTTTCAGGACCAAGCAGCAAAATCTTTTAATGTATTGCCACCAGAAACTCGCTGCATAACGGATTTTGAGACATTCTCGCTCAAGGCGCGGCGTCATTTAGCTGATTAACCTTTTTACCAAATCTAATTAGCATTTTATCGTTTTATGTATTTAATTTTTTCCCTTACCTTTTTTCAGAACTTTACGATTTAATAGGTTATTTGTTATTTTACTTACATAGATATGTTACTTAATTATTATAATGTAGGTAGCTATTTTAGAAGGCGAAGAGCCACCCAGTGGATGTACTTCTAAATAAACCATTATTGTTATTATTATTATCATTATCATTATCATTATCATTATCATTATTATTATTATTATTATTATTATTGTTGTTGTTGTTGTTGTTGTCTTGAAGAGTAGAAATAATTGATGCTATTCATTCTAACTTTTGAACCAGTTAATGAAACCCTATAAAGTGACCATTCATTTTGTTTGTCTTGAAGAGTAGAAATGAT
>JAOBYJ020003093.1:5000-12393 GCA_025403565.2 Palythoa heliodiscus
TACAGCATTTAAACTTAAGTCACAGCAGAAAACGATCTTACAATCACAAAACATATAGAGTCGAATCCACCACTCTTTGTAAATAGCCAACTGGTCTGCCTCCTGCCAGTTGGGGTTCTTAACTGTGCTGTAGTTTATGTTGTGCTCGAAGATACTAGCTCTTATAGCTACTCTGACATTCGAGCTAAACAAATATTATTTATTGTTTATTATTTATTATTTTATTTCAACGGCTAAACTCTTGGCTAACCTGAAGTACTTCTCCATGAGGCTGTTAAGGTTTCCCAGCCAATCTGATGTAGCAGGATGAACCATATTAGCTTTAAAGGTCACCAAATTGAGTAACGATGCTTCCTGCACGTGAAGGAACAGGCAATAAAATGATACTTAAAACAGATTTGATTAGTGATTACGTCCAGCTGCAATCCACTTCCTTTTGAGCACGCTATTGAATAAATACCCAATCATAATACCCCAATAACTATTATCATTATCACGTCTAAAATCATCGACATCATTATCATCATCATCACTGTCATCATCATCATCATCATCATCATCAATGGCAACATCATCGTCATTAAGTTCATAAACGAAAAACTAAGTTCACTTACAGGTCTTTTGGCGGCAGATCTTTCAACAATTTGAAAAAACCTTTCCGCTGATCCATTGAACTTTCTTTTCTCATACAACTCTTCAATGTAATTCAAAAGGAGGTGATAGTTTTCCATGAAAACGTTATCTGTTGGTGGATAATTCTGCCATAACAAAAATAAATAATTTTTAGTCAGCAGTACAAGTTTGTGCATGTGAGGTATACCTTCAGTTTCTAAGATAGTGATCTGAAACAATTTCTGTCTTTTAATAAAACAAAACAGGTAGTGTGTTTTTTTATTTGTAGGATGTTACTCAACAAAGTCTTCAGCCCAGATTCCTGTCACCGTTCAGTACAACTTACAGAAGTAAAGAGAATGAGACCAAAAAACCTTTTTGGGGCAATCTGTGTTTTAAATTCTGATCAACCTGAAAATTGTTGTCCTTGAAAACAAAAATTCTTTAACCTATTTATAATTGACCCTGACCTCTTAAGGTTATGATAATTAGGATAGTTTTTCTTGTGATATGAAGCGATATACAGTATACTTGTACACGACAAGAGACAGAAAATTACGCACCTCTACATGGTCTTGTAGAGCTTCCGTGATGTCCAATACAGCATCCCAAGCGACAATATGTAGTTCCTGCCCATATTTCTTGACAAGTCTCTGGATGGAAACTGTCACTTCAACCGCAACAATTGGTACATGAGAGGACAACGCCTAGGTAAAGTTTAAAATTAAAAGTTGTTATGACATTCTTAAACAAACCTGTAACTCTTGGATTTAGTGACCAAATACTTAGGGGATTTATGGAATTCATAGGGACTAAAATAAAAATGTGCCTAGACCCCTCAGACACGTTTTTTACCTGAAGTGTAGAAGGCCATAGAGGAATGTGATTGTCTCAGTGTTGTAATCCTCTGCGAGTTCCACAGACACACTTCTTACCTAAAGCATAGAAGGTCACGATGGAATGTGATTGTCTCAGTGTTGTAATCCTCTGTAAGTTCCAAAGACACATTTCTTACCTAAAGCTTAGAAGGTCACGATGGAATGTGATTGTCTCAGTGTTGTAATCCTCTGTGAGTTCCACAGACACATTTCTTACTTGAAGCATAGAAGGTAACAGTGAAGTGTGATTGTCTCAGTGTTGTAATCCTCTGTGAGCTGCACAGCCACATTTCTTACCTAAAGCATAGAAGTCCACGATGGAGTGTGATTGTCTCAGTGTTGTAATCCTCTGTGAGTTCCACAGACACATTTCTTATCTAAAGCATAGAAGGCCACAGTGAAGTCTGATTGTCTCAGTGCTGTAATCCTCTGTGAGCTCCAGACACATTTCTTACCTAAAGCATAGAAGTCCACGATGGAGTGTGATTGTCTCAGTGTTGTAATCCTCTGTGAGTTCCACTCTAAAGCATAGAAGGCCACAGTGAAGTCTGATTGTCTCAGTGCTGTAATCCTCTGTGAGCTCCAGACACATTTCCTTACCTAAAGCATAGACGGCCACAGAGAAGTATGATTGTCTCAGTGTCTTGAGCCTCTATGAGCTCCACAAACACATTTCATACCTAAAGCATAAAAGGCCATAGTGAAGTGTGATTGTCTCAGTGTTGTAATCCTCTATGAGCCCAACAGACACATTTCTTACCTAAAGCATAGAAGACCATAGCGAAGTGTGATTGTCTCAGTGTCTTGACCCTCTGTGAGCTCCACAGACACATTTCTTACCTAAAGCATAGAAGGCAACAGTGAAGTGTGATTGTCTCAGTGTTGTATTCCTCTGTGAGCTCCAGACACATTTCTTACGTAAAGCAAAGAAGGCCACAGAGAACTGTGATTGTCTCAGTGTCTTGACCTTCTGTGATCTCCACAGACACATTTCGTACCTAAATCATAGAAGGCCACAGTAAAGTGTGATTGTCTCAGTGTTGTAATCCTCTGTAAGTTCCAAAGACAAATTTCTTACCTAAAGCATAGAAGGCCACAATGGAGTGTGATTGTCTCAGTGTTGTAATCCTCTGTGAGTTCCATAGATACATTTCTTACCTAAAGCACAGAAGGCCACAGTGGATTGTGGTTGTCCCAGTGTTGTGACCCTATATGAACTCCACAGACAATACCTACCTCAGAAGCATAGAAGGTCACAAAAACGTACGAGTGTCTCAGTGTAACGTCCCAATAACGTCCCAAATGTTTCTAGGGAGCATAAAACGTGAGGTATACAGGGTGAATGTGTTAGCGTTATACCATTTACCTGAAGCATAGAAGGCAACACAGTGGAGTGTGAGTGTCTTAGCGATGTGACCCTCTGTGAGCCCCACAGACACATTCCAATAAAGAACACCGAACCTCTTAACAGCAAAACATCTGATATCGACTCACTGCAAAAGGAACAGAAACTTTTTTTAGGCCCTTAAATCAAATTTAATAAAAGTAACTTACAAAAAGAAACGTGACGTATCTGATTGCACAAAATCAACAAGATGAATATCTTCATGAAGGAATTTCGATACTTAATTTTCAAATATTTCCTTAGGATTTTTAAGCATTTAAGGTATGTGCTGTTTTTCGAAACGTGACAGCCACAACACTCATCGGACTGGGTTTATACAATAGCCAGAAGGTTCGCTGTGGGAAAAGGAATTGATAAAAATAGTACATGGAAATGGTAAAAAATAATGTGAAGAATTCTAGTTACTGATAAAACAATTTTAGACATTTAAAGATACACTCTTCTTTTCAACACTCATTTTTCAATGAAATTAAAAACTTAAACGCTATTACCATTAAGTTCAAACTTCTGCGTTATTCCTGACGGTAAGGGAATAAAGGCTGATTGGACATTAGTAAGACCATGGCAAACAAAATCTTTAATGTTTTCTCAGTAGTAGGAGCACAGTGGTATACCAACCTATCTTCCATAATGCTACACATTGTTTGCACGCCACTATGGCCAAGGTGTGTCCCTAGAAGATTACGCATTATCTGCATACAGAGGGTAAGAGCTTTTCAGCATTAACAGTTTTCACTTTACTTCATTCAAAATAGTAACTTGTTGTAAATTTCTAGCTTATTTTGTATGAGACTAAACTTAATCAGCTTCTTTAACACTGTTCAATATAACCCAAAACTGCTATTGAGTGACAAATCTAAGCATAAAGAGCTTACTAAACAAGTTCAATTAAAACAGGGAACAGTGGAAGGGATTCAACTTACCTTCCAGCTATACTGACAGAATCGCTCAACGTTAACAGTGTGGCACACTGCAACAATAAAGTTGTACAGAGCATCGGAGGGAAGGCAGCTGTACCTAACAATGGCATCCAAAAGACGAAGTGACAGCTGTCAAGGAAATCAAACAAAAGCAGATCGCTTTGCTTACTCATAAAGGTTTTCTTTAACCCTTATCCTGCTAATCCCAGTTTCAGATAAACCAAAAATGTTTCAACTTTTGAACCATTGGCTGAAAATCTGCAAAAAGACCATTCATTTTGTTTGTCTTAAAATTAAGATTCAGGAAATATCTATTATATCAGGAGATTCTGAGGTTGGTAATATTTGCAAGTTTGATAGTCTGATAACACTTGACCAGGGCTTCAGGTTTAGGCTGGCGAACGGCGAATTTGGCCGGGCCTACAAGCAATTTCTACCTCAATTCGCTGGGTGAATAGCTCTATTCGCCATTGAATTAATTTACAAAAATGACAGTTTAGAAATTGATATGTTGATTGAGATGAATAATCCAAATGTTCACCTAAAATTTCCTTAACATAGTTTCCAAAATGTTGAAAAATCTTATCATGTAAATCAGAGTTAGAATTGCCGTCACAAGGGTATGCATTATGAAAACACAGACATGTTTTACCACTAGTTAAAAAGGTGCTTTTCAGTAACCTAACATAAAAGGCCACGATGTGTTCAAGTTTCATTTCTAGTAGTGCTAGTGGATAATATGAAATAGCTGAAGATTATGCAAGAGCCTCCAGGCCATATACAACTACAGAGAGTTTTGAGCCAGGTGGTACAAATTTTCTCCACCTGAGCTATTTCAAACCTGAAACTTTGCTTGACTTTTGAAAACTTAGCAGGAAAAGGGTTAACACTTGATGATAAAGTTCACACATCTATGTGCCCAAATAAAATCCTCTTTACCTTAAAATAACTTCTACCGCTTTCTTGCTTAACATATAACAAAAATCCTCTGCATTAATTTAATTAGGGCTAATATAAATTTAATTGTCTGAAAACACCTTGGAGCCATGCAGCAACAGCTTTCCATCAGATGTTACTTACCGTTATTAAATTTTTAACCCTGATTATTGCGTTTCTAGCGTTCTCATTAGTTCAATCAATATCGGTTATCAGCCCATATACTGTATGACCTTATATGGAAATATCATTGTTGGGTCGTTTTGTAAAAGTGAATCAGAGTTTAATATACCTTACTCCAAAATGGCGGCAATTTAATATTCTTTTGTCTACATTTAAACTAGCCCTTCTTGCCTCGGTCTTGAAATCAACTTTCAAAAGAATATTTTACCTAAAACGAGGCAAGAAAGGCTAATTTGAATGTAGACAAAAGAATATTAAATTCGCTTCCATTTTGGAATAAGGTGTATACAACTGGGCTGTAATTTCTAACTCTCTAGTCGTTCAGAATTGAATGAAATTTAATAAAACAATTATTCCACTTGCGTCTTATTGGATATGAGGTAAAATAGCCAACTCGGAGTTTTGTGTGTCGTTGGCTATCTATCATCTCATACCAAATGCGTGTTTGTGGAATAATTGTTAATTACTCTTCTGTCTTATTGCATGGACAAAAGGATTCATTACAAAGGCAGATATTTTTTAATTTAATCTTTTGTTCTTTCTTTTTGTGCCTCTCCTGGAGCTCTTCATAAACCACAACTTTTTTACTCCAACTGCTGGTCAAACACTCATCCCAAGTCAGCTTGTCATTCAATTCTCAAGGCACTGTGGCAAGGCGCAGTTATATTTGTCATGCTGCAGGTTAGCTCTTGTTTCTACAAGCACTGAGCGAACAACTAAACAACAATTGATTCAAAATGTAACACCAAATAGCCATTCTTATGGTAACTCTTGCAGGATTTATCCATCAAATAACAAATAATTTATGAAATATTTATCTTGATTACAAATGTGAGTTTTTAGTGAGTCGAAGGTTCAAATGCGGGTCTGATCTGCCAGTTGCAAGTCAGTTGTGGTCTATGCAGTTTCAGTTTTTAGTTCAAATACAAGTGAGCTTTATCAAAAGGTGATCTCACTGATATTGTTTTAATGGTAATTCTGTCAGCTCTGAATACTGGAATAACAAGGAAGCCAATAATAAACCCATTAAAGCCTCTCTCTGTCAAAGCTCCATTTTACAGGTATTTTGAAATAAAACAGATTAAAGCTAAAGCTACACAGATAATATGAAACTTGAAGCAGAGATTGGAGTCCCTCAAGATTGAATTTGGGACCTCTAGCTTTAAAACCAATACATCAACCCGCTGCGCTACACCTGCTGCTGTTGAAGGAATCAAAGTGATGATACATTTTCTGGAAAAAAGTATGGTTGAATCCATAGAAACGTTTCACCTGAGAAATTTTTTCAGAGTATTGCTAAATTCTTTCAAATGACAAGAAAAATGAGATTACCAGGAAACTTACATCAACATCTTGATCTTGTTTTGCTGTAGTTGCCAAAACGCATGTCTCTCTGGAGATCAGAAGAAAGGCAAGTGTTAAGGATTAACAGATCTTGTGTGACAAGTATATATAATGACAAGACTTCAAAAACGTCTGGAACAGTACTCAAAAGATAACTGATAAGTCTGTAAGGAAATACTTATTTGAAGATGTCTGAAGAGCAGACCTTGCATTTCTGAGCTAAAACATCTTCATTTTCTATATAGAAGAGAGCGAATAGACCAGTTTCGAATTCTCAGTTGCTGCTGACTACAGTGACAACAGATTCAATATGTACAGCCTTAGCCTCATTTTGGTTTTAAATATTCAAAAATATTAGTGAGAGAGAGCGAGAAGTCACACCTCCAACAATAAACACAGTTTTAAATAGTGTAAAACTACATTGGCATTTAGGAATATTTAACTTCATGTTGAGGGAAAGGCTCTACAAATGAATCCATTGTCATAGGAAGTCAGCAGCAATTGAGAATTCAAAACTGGTCAATTCTAGTTCCAAGGCTTGGATATTCTGATTTTATCAAGATTTAACATCTCAAACCACACACCACGTTGATAAAGGTGCATATTGCCTTCCTGATGTTCTTCTTATAAACCACTTAGTACATGTTTATATAATTTTATTTTCCTTTTTCATTTTCAAATTTACATTATTAAGTGTTTTGAAATGTAGTATTCAAAGTCTCTTACTCACTGACTGTGTTTACACACCACATATTACAAACACTCCACATTTGAGGAAACCAGGAGCTGGTCACTGATATGTGACTTTCTGAGCACTGCAGATGCAAGTAAAAGGCTCCAAGGTGTGAGCATGTGCGTAAGAAATCTTAAAAATTTGGTGTCTAAACTGGCCCATTTTCCCTTTTGACATGAAGTCCTAGTTAAATAAATATGCATGATAGGGACAGAAATGCTGATTTTTATCACAAATGCCGGTTTTTAGTCAGTTACAGGAGGTCAGTAAGTTTAAAGGTATAGAGCATCTGTATATGATTTGCTGCATAACATAAGCTTTAATTATTACTATTATTATTATTATTATTATTATTATTATTATTATTATTATTATTACTGTT
>JAOBYJ020003202.1:0-12391 GCA_025403565.2 Palythoa heliodiscus
TTCCTGACTGTCGAGGTCCTTACAATTTTGCGCACTGTATTCCTGACTGTCGAGTTCCTTACAATTTTGCGCACTATGTTCCTGACTGTTGAGTTCCTTACAACTTTGCGCACTATGTTCCTGACTGTCGAGTTCCTTACAATTTTGCGCACTATGTTCCTGACTGTCGAGTTCCTTACAATTTTGCGCACTGTATTCCTGACTGTCGAGTTCCTTACAATTTTGCGCAGTGTGTTCCTGACTGTCGAGTTCCTTACAATTTTGCGCACTGTATTCCTGACTGTTGAGTTCCTTACAACTTTGCGCAGTGTATTCCTGACTGTCGAGTTCCTTACAATTTTGTGCACTGTATTCCTGACTGTCGAGGTCCTTACAATTTTGCGCAGTGTATTCCTGACTGTCGAGTTCCTTACAGTTTTGCGCACTGTATTCCTGACTGTCGAGGTCCTTACAATTTTGCGCAGTGTATTCCTGACTGTCGAGTTCCTTACAATTTTGCGCACTATGTTCCTGACTGTCGAGATCCTTACAGTTTTGTTAAGCTTCTCTCTTGTAAATGTACATGGAAACCACTTCGTAGCTTTATTGTTTATAATTAAAGTATTACGTTACTGTGAGACTGACTCTATTCACGCCTGCTTCACAGATGCGATGTCTAAACAGTACTGGGTTCTGGATGATGTTCTTAACGTTGTGGAACTTATGAGCTGTGTCCGTACCGATAAACTGCAACCTAATAAAACTGCCAAGTAAGCTCTTGTCTATTATTTTAACAATTTGTTTTAGATCCAGAATACGTCTCGTCACTTCCCGATGTCTCGTCACTTCTCGATGTCTTTCACTGTTTTAGGATAGAATTTACTTTGTTTTATTGTGGAACAGCGAAACTTTGAATTTAGTCCAAGTACGTAAAGAAAACACAACACCATGAGTCAACATATAAAAATTCAACCAAGCACACTTCGCTGTTGACTGACAGGCGAAAAGCGCTGGCACCAAAATGCACTACGACGTGCCGCGTGTATTTTATTACGTTATATTTTCCCTTTGCATGCAAAACACATCTTGTCACGTGAATCTTATGGTAAGTTCAGTGCCTTAGTGAGACCAAGGACGTCTACTCTGCCTATATGTGCAATGACTAACTTGTACCTTGTATAACAGACAGAGGCACGAGTTGCTGGCTTTGAGTGCGTACCTTGGAGCTCTCCTGGCCATACGACGCCAGTACACTCCCATCGTACATCCACTCTTCAAACATGCCAGGTTTGTATCCGTTAAAACAAACTTTAAAAAATATTAGTAATAACAATGATAATAACATAAAATTAATATTTATCTAGGGTTTAGTACAATTTTAAAAGAAATAGATGATGATGATGATGATGATGATGATGATAATGATGGTGGTGGAGGTGGTCGAGTTTGTGGTAATGATGTATGTTGTTAATGGTGATAGCACTGATAACAATGATTACGGCGGTGATGGTGATTGATGCTGGTAACGGTAATAACTACGATGATGATAATGATGTTGTTGTTAATGATGATGATGACGACGACGATGATGATGTTATGGTGGTTATGATGATGAAAGTGGTGATGATGATGATGACGGCGATGATGGTGACACTAACAATGGTGATGATGATGATGACGACGATGCTGATGATGTTATAATGGTTATGATAATGAAAGTGATGATGATGATAACGACGATGTTGGTGACGGTGACAATGATGTTGATAATGATGATGACAGTGACGATGGTGTTGATGATACTGATGATGATAATGATACTGGTAGTGGTGAACTTCTTGCGCTATCTAACGAAAGAATGTTCATTGTTAGGTATTTGATGCACCGAGATAAAGTTGATCTTGCTGTGTCCACTGCGACAGTGCAAGCAGAATCAGAAGCCTGGCTTGTATTTAATCAACCGGAGAAGTAAGTAGTTTAAGAAACTGGTTATCAAAGCACGTATTCAAATCTATTTTTTTAGTTTGTCTATTTATGTATCAGTGTATTCGGTATTCCCGATGGTTTGACGAGTTATCGTTTTAAACGTTATATCAGTTACTTTCTACTTCATCAAGTTATGAGATCATACTAAACAGTGCCTTCTCGAAAAAGAAAGCGCTAATTATCTTCCATTGTTTTCAAAAAAAGAAAACCCTCATTCTCTTTGTTCCTTCCCCAAGAATTATTGCAATTTCGAATGTTAAATAAATTGCCACGAGTGAACACAGCTAGAATTTTTATCTTTTTGTTGAGGTAAATATAGTTTACAAATGATATGCTACAAGACAAATATTCCTCCCTCAAATTAGTATGGTTCCAACAAGACTTTGAATAAAGATCGAAGCAGCGGAAAACCTTTATAAGAACGTTTTGGGTTTTAAAGTAAGGTAGAAGTTCAAAACGTCAAAATATTGAGAAGCTTAAAGGTCACGCCACGATATCTAGCTACTAGTCTATGCTGCAAAAGAACATTCAAAATTGGTTGTCCGGTCTGTGACTATCGGACAAGTCTAATTGCGCACAGTGTAAGATATTTTCGACACGAGATGATAAGTCTTGTAAAAGTCCATGTAGTATTCTGACTTTTATCCTTCTCTAGAAAAAACATAACAGCCTCCAAAGTCCCACAGAGATGAACGATAAAACTGTTTTTTCAAATGTAAAACTAACATGTTCACTTTTTTTCACATATGAAGAAGCCGACTTTTTGTTTACGAGAAATGCGTATTTGTTAGTTTTAATTATAATCGTAATCTAACTCTATATATACCATATTTTCTTATTTAGCTGCATATTAGAACACGTGAGCAGTAGAGTTTTTTCATAGAACATTTGAAAGCGACCAAAAATAGATACATTTAAATTGCTTCTTTTTCACTATTTAGATTTGGAAATCTTGGCAAGTATTATAAAAAATATACACCAAAATACAATATACTGCTACAAAGATTTACAATTTTTGTTCGATTCTCCGTCACCGTCGAAGTCAGGTTGGCGTAGCGGTCATCATTCGCGTCTCCCACCTCTGTGGACCCGGGATCGAATCCTGGACTCCGCACGTGGGCTGAGATTTGTCGATCTCTATCTGACTCCGAGGTTTTCTCCGGGTACTCCGGTTTTCCTCCCTCATAAAAATCGACAGTAACGGTCCTGCAGTAATTGGGGAAACCTGTTGCAGCGTCCCTTTCCCTTCGGGGATAAAGCTAAATAAATAATAATAATTAAATTAACCCGTTTGTTTATCCTTTAGTCCATCAGTTGCCCCGACAGCTGAGCAGAGGACCGTATGGGAAACCCTTATTAAACGTACAGGTTAGCTTTGATTGTATTGAGACAATGAGATTCTTAACTGATTCCCGCACAACCATTCAATGTTAAAGGTTGCATATGAAGAACAAAACTTCAAAATTCTGTCATTAGAGATTATAGATTGACAGTGGAAATATTTTATAATCAAACCACGTTTTTTAAAAAATTTAACATTAATCCTGAAAGGTGATTTTGTTGTTGCATTAAGTCCGTTTCTATTCTGTTTTAAGCCTTGTTTTGTTGTGTTGTTCCGATTTTGCGTCATTTACTTGTCATTGTATCAGCTAGATGCGAGCTTGTAATCTGAACTTCTGTAGTTTGTCTACTTCTAGACTGAGTTTTTAGCCTTTTTATTATCGTTTTAGTATGCAATCAAAAAATCTAACTATGATTATGATTACGATTGAGTCTGGTTATGGCTATGACTAAGGCTATGGCTATGACTATGGCTCTGGCTATAACTATGACTATGGCTATGGCTATGGCTATGGCTACGACTACGACTACGACTACGACTATGAATATGAATATGGCTATGACTATGGCTATGGTTATGGCTATGGCTATGGCTATGGCTACGATTACGAATATCGTTATGGCTACGACTGCTGTTACGGACAAGGTTATGGTTATGGTTCAGTATAGTTAAAATTATGGCTATGATTATGGCTATAGTTATGGTTATGGCTATGGCTATGGTTATGTTTATGGTTATGGTTGTGATTATGATTATGATTATGATTATGGTGGTGATCCCTAACAACTTGCTCCTGTCTAGGAACCGAGACGTCTCATTACGGTACTGGTGTCGATGTCGTGTCAGGTTCTCACCTGCCCAGCCACTCTGAAATTAATCTCTCTTATCTGACAAAAGAAAAAATTAAGGTCAGTGAAACATGCTGCCAAAAAGCAGACAGACAGACATTTATAATATGCAAAGTAGTAAATTCTTTTTTATTATTTTTTGGTTAAAGTGCATTATATATAAATTTTTAAAAAGATTATCATACACTCGACAAAATTACTCGATTCTGATTGGACAAGAGAGAGACAACTGTTTCTTTAATTGTAATCTGTAGAGTCTCAATTAAGTTGCTATGGTAACCACGCACGTACGACTGAGAGGAGGAAAACCAAAACAAAGATGGCCGACAATTTTTTGCCATTTTTAATGAGAAGACGTTAAAAAACAAAAAGCAACAGACGAAAACGAAAAATGTCTTAAAGTTTTGCTAAGTTGAGCCAAAGAAATACGTGTAAAACTTAATTAATATTAATAGAAAGTAGATTTTAGACATTATCTTTCCTTGAGAAAATTTTGTTGAATGCGTTATTAACATGAAATCGCAGGATATTTTACGTGCAGTTCAGTTTAAAGATCCTCACTTGTCCAGCATCACTCTAACCAATTATTCATTCCGAATCATTGTTATCAACATAGTGCGATTTTTGCCGATTTCATTCCACCCACCTTAAAAGCACTTACTTATACATCACAATCAGATAATCAGCACCAGCCGATTTGTATAACTAGAGACATAAAAAAATTGTTAATTTGGATTTTAACGCAGTTAATGATTTTTGTTTTTAGGGACCAGTGTTTCTACTGGAAGACGGAAAGTCCGTTATTTCGCTGAATAATGCCTTGATGTGGGCAAAGGTTAACGCTTTTTCGCCTCTTGGTACAGGAGCAAGGATAAATCCGTTTTGAACTGGCTGTCAGTTCACATTCCTCTCCATTCAGAAAATACTCCAGGCACAGATTTCGACAAACGGGTCAGGTGAAAAACAGGGTTCGCCAGGGTCTGGAAAAGTAGAAAAAGTCTGGAAATCCAAAACTTTCAGAAAAGTCTGCCGGTAAAAAGTCTGGAGTCAGAAAAGTCGAGCAAATGTCTGGAAAAAGTCTAGCTTTTCATGGCGTGACTGACAGTGAAAAAAATTCATTTGATCCTACCGTAAAATAATTCTCCAGCTGCGCAATGTCTAAACTTAAAAAACGATTCCAATGTATCGACTGTCAAATATATAATTTTTAAAACTAGAGCTTACAACACAGGCAATAGAAATATTGTCAGTTTATAAGACATTTGTCTAAAACTATTCATGGTACTCACCTAAATTTTATTCTGAAAAACTGGGGCAAAAGTTTAGAACAATTTGGCATTTTGGTTTCAAAAATCTGTAAGAAACTCTTAATATTTTTACGGTAGCCTTGTTGACATTGCGTAAATCTGGGCTTTATCGACTTGTCGGGTAACAATAGCTTACTATCAATAGACGTCATATTCAGAACCCGTGCAGAATTTTTCACAGCCCGTTTGCAAGTTTTCAAAAGAATTCTTTCTGGTTGAAAGTGCATGGGGCAGTTTGCCCCTCAGTCAAACACAGATAATGAGATTCAACAGCTGATTGATATCAAAGAATAACATTTAGGCCCTGATTTTTATATTCTTCAACATAGAATCTCATCGGAAGGTTTAGGCACATTGATTGATCTTAATATAGGATTTGCAAATTCTAAATTCTAAATCATGGTAATATAAAAAGCACTTGTATTGCTTAAATTTTACTTTTAAACACAATACAAAAAATAATAGAGAAGAGGGTAGGACTACTATCTTTGATTGGTCCACTGATTCTTAATAATGCAATTAATTTACGCAAGCCAAAATAGGAACAAAAACGCTCTACACACGTCACGTGCAAACCGGGTTTCGGCGCGAATTTTTCCCGCCTGTCCTCGGAGAGCGACTTGCGATTGGTTAAATGTAGAGACATGCTGTGTGGTAACTTGCCTTTTGGCAAACGCTCATCGCTGTGGCAGAATTTATACATTCATTTGAGAAATTTTGCCATCAGTTTGCTGTAAACACATGAAATTAATGATTAATTCGCGTGCCAAGCTTGCAATTAAGCGAAACTTTTAAAATACGCGTGAAATAATCTTTACTTTCTAAAACAAGATTTGCCTTTTGTCTATTAAGAAGTACTTTTATCTGAAAATAGTTTAGCAAAATGTTTGCATGTAATAGATGGTGATATGTAGCAGCTTTCATGCACTCACTCAGACTTGTAAATAATGGCAAAAGGACGAATATAAACTTATTTTTATTAATATTTGACAGTGGTTCATTCAATTTCAGTTTCAGTTTATTTATTATTCATGTAATTTTTGAAAAAACTGAAAGCGTCCAGTTACCATAAGTACGCTTACGCACGCCCCATGTCCCGTGCGGGGAAGGGGTGGGGAGTCAAGCATGGCTTTATTCAACGTAATGTCCAGAAATCAGTTCTTACTTCTTTTATTATTATAGTAATTATTTTATATATAATTTGTTTTTTATATTCTCTCGGAGATCTTTCGCATATATTTGGTGCGAACGAAAGCCTAATAAAGAGCTCTAACGGAAGAACCAATTAGACGTCGTAATTGCTGTGTTCCGTGTTACTTTGTGTGTGTGTTTTTCGTACCTAGTATAAAATAAAATTCACTCGATGCAAGTGGCTTCCTAGTTTCTTAACTTTTATAGTAAAATTTGTAAAAGCTCTGTAAAAAGTACTAAAGAGTTAAAGCTGTTACTGTTGCGTTGTTGACGGGAATGTGTATCTCCATCCTGGGTCAGGAGAAGGTAGACGAGTTCCTACTCCCCTCATCAATCTTCCGCACCCCTCCGGCGCCTTCCTAACGCCGCTATATTTTTATTCTTCGCCGGCCTGAATTAAAAATTTAATAAAAATTTCAGTTGTTCCAATAAGCAAAATTTGAACATGGAAGGAATGATACTATTCTAGATATCTTCGATGTTTTGGACTGAAAAGCGATGTCTGACAATGGAAGAAAAGTTCGATGCCAATTCCTCAACTTCTCTGGGGCTGAGCTCTGTTTTGCAGTTGACTTAACGTGTTTGGTTTTTATTTCACCATCGCGAAATATTAAGCGTACGTTTATTTACCCAAATTTAGCTTTTACTGAACATCTTGAACTGAGCATCGCAAAAGGTCAGTATCGCTTGAATTCATGTAATGCGGTATTCATTTCCCTTACAAGTGGATCGGCGCGAGACTGGATCTGTGCACATTTCAAACACACTGAACAATATCACTCGATCACTAACGGATCTAACAAACGGATGTTATTTTTAGCGTATTTCCTGTTTTTTCCTGAGAATATTTTTGTCGAGTAATCAAATTTCACATTTCTCACGGTTCATACCCAGATTGACCAGTCGGCACAAGAGTAAATAATAAAGACAATAATTAGACTGAGTAAGACAAAATCTTGTCGACTGCGGATCGTTTCTAAAAGTACACACGAGTGACCACGAGTGATTCGTCAGCTGTTACCCAATGGAGACCGTCAGTATTTTTTGCGCAAATTACCCTTAAAGTAACGGCCAAAGAGATAACAAGTACAGTTTTAAAGAAGAAAAGAACCCTGTATTGCCTGCCTGATAAAATCAACAAATTTGGGTTAAAGAACCTGGAGATATGAGTTGCAACGAAATTATGGACCGCGCTTAAAATGAAGCGCGAAAGATGATCAACTACACCTTTATACGTTTAAGTTCCTTTAAAGCAAAAACATTCAGAAAACGAAAAAACTTTGTAGTTTTTGTATTCTTAATAGCTTTAGTTTTAGAAATTTTTAATACGTCACGTAAATATTTTAAAATATGTACAATTCCGACGGTAACTTATGTTGTGTTATTAACTTTAGATATTTTATATCATTAATTTTGAGATACCCGAAAATTTACTTTCTTGTGCTGCAGTTGTGCCCGCACGTAGCATTTTAAAGCTAGAGGTACATTTTATCACGTTGAATAAAGAATATGTATTGTCAAATCATTAACGCCGAACCAGTTGTGACGGATTTTGGACCGCGGCTATAAGCGATGACGTGATGCGATTTTCACGGCTTCTCCTTCGATCGCAAGTACTTAAATTGCGTGTATAACAGAGAAGATCGTATCATAACGTCAGTGAACAAGTTGTTACTTTCGATGGACAGTTTCGGGCCATAAAAATTGGGTGCAGTTTATAACGTGATAGAGTTTAGACAGGGTGGTAAAGGGGTCACGGTAAGAGATTTTTGGTGGAATTACGAATCACGGACTTAATTTTAAGGCAATAACGGATCACGATTGCATTTTTGGCACCCCAATAACGTATCACAGAATTATTTTTGATCCAATAACGGATCACGAAAAAATCCTTTACCACCCTGTTTAGAGATCAGTGGAAATAGCTCCGGGAGCTTAAACGTTTTGGAAGAGGGAGCGCGGAAGTTTATAATTGCAAGAACAAGCACCGAGTTCGGAAAAGGTGGTCTGTTTATAAGAAAAGGAGCGATTAGGAAGAAAAAAGAGATAATTTTAAGTAAAGAATACATTCATTAGATCAGGTAGCTAAATAGGTTGCAAATTGCTTTACCACCCAGGTCGATGATGTAACTTACATTTATTCATGCTATTATGAGAACGAAGTAAACCTCGAAATCTTTTGAAATCGCTTTTGAAACGCCCGCCTCTGCAAAGAAGCCGGGTATTAATGTCACACTTTTTAGATAAAAGAAATGAATTCTCATTATCGGTTATGGCAAGTTTTATGTTCTATATAATGCAATCTAATCACGTCTTTAAATAATTATATATGAATGAATTATTTTAGCTTTGGTTAACAAAAATTTTCTTAACTAACTTTGCTGTGTTTTATTTTACTATCAGTTTTATTTATATTGCCTTCTCGATCGGGAAAGGCCACAACTTCTGTCATTCGTTTACAAGAGCAGTGATTACATCCACTAAGTAGTATTGTTTTAACATTAAAATGCCCTGTCCAGCTCCCTTCATTTTCGTTCCATTGATATAGTTACTTTTCAGTACCCCTCCCCCCTCTGGTTTGGACCAAAAAATAATTCTTTTTTTAGTTTAAGTCCCCCGTTAAGGCCGAATGGACCATTGACTCGGAGATAACGAGGGCAAGAGGGAAAATCGTTTTAGTAAAATCCAACTAGTCGGTCAGTTGAAAATGATTTTTCTAAGTTTTGCCGTAAAAATAGGAATCAGGGACTTTCAAAGAGGGGTTTTTTCGCTACCCGGGAATATTACTAATAGTCCTCTTGTCGCTCAGCCAATCAGATCACAGCATTGATCATAAGCCACTTGTTGCTTGTTGTTGCTTGTTGTTACTAAATTAAATTAGCTATTTGATCAATAAGAAAAATTTCGATAGTCTAATATTGTCAGCATTCACTGGTTGGCTTTTTTGTCGGAGCCGGAAGAGAGATGAAATCAAGAAACCACTTCAAACCGATTTACGGATAATCGCATTAGCTTTGTGTCATAACAAATAAAATGAATAAAGCTTAAGCAAATTAATACATATCTCTCGATGAAAGACTTACAGTTTTCCTTATCAAAACCGACTTGACGTTAAATTCGGATGTGAAAAGAGCTAAAATTAGTCTTATCAACACGCGAAGGTGCGATTCGCTTTGCTACGCAACCAGGCTTTCGGTTTTGAAAATATCGTCCTCGTTGACAAAGGACTCTTGATAGAGTCCGAAAGCTTTGTTAAACTTTCAAAAACCAGGTCGTTGTATAAGAATAATTTATTAAAATCAATGGTTCCCGACCAAAGTTCCACGAGTTCACCGTCCGATCCTCTAGTGATGTTGTGCTTGAAAAAGTGCATGTTAAGACTGGAAGTAAATCCTAAAGTTTTTTTCAAATTGCATTTATACTCATAACTATAACACAAAGCTTTTTTGAAACGGTTTTGATTATTAAAATTAAATTTTTAAAAAAATCTATTCCATTAATTTTATTTTATGCCAAACCAGTTTCTGTTAACTTATGAGGTCAATTAACGTAACCCAATTTGGAATGGGTTTTTTTTATCAGTGGTGAGATTAGAGTTCAAGTCGGCTTTAGTTTCCGACTTTATTATCAGTCAGAAAATATTTACATTTTTTTACAAGTCTATTTGAGATTAAAGTAAAACATCAGTTGTATTTTCTGGTTGAGATCCTCATTTAAAAAAACCGGAAGGTTTCTTTACAACAAGCTTCTTTTTGAAATTTTATAAGATATATAAATAAAGAAAATAATATATATATAATAATAACTTTAGAATAATCGATCTACAAACAAAACTCTCGAAGTAGGAGCAATACTGAGAGCTCTAGAAACTGGGAGGCAAAGTTTTTAAAAACGCGAAACCGCTAACTTATATTTTAAATAAAGAAACATATTTATAAAGCTAATATTAAAAATAGCAAGCAAAGAAACACACTTCAGAGACACCGGAAAACCAACAGATTTTAGATTACACGTCCATTTTAGCTTAACTCGAATTTTAGGCCCTGTCCACACTAGTGCGTTTTCGTTCGAAACAGAAACCGCATACATTTCGATGCGTTTAGGCCTTCTGTCCACACTAATACGCTGAGCGTTTTCGGTGAAACCGCATCAGTTTTAAAACGCTCTCGAAAGTGGATCCAAATGAAAACGCATACGTATCGTCTTCGTGTGGACAGTCGAAAAAGCATCGAAATGAAAAGGATGAAGTCATCTGCATCATGTGAGTGGTACCCAGGCTTCGAGTCCATGCGAAATCAAACACAGTTTCTTTTTTGACCAGGTGGACATACCCGATTCGGCGTATCGAGCGTTTTTGTGTGGACAGTTGAAAACGGTATGAAAACGGTGGTGTGGATGCAGATCGATCGATGCGTTTTCAGTGTCAACGAAAACGAAGCCAAATGAAAACGCATTAGTGTGGACATGGTCTTATAATTGTTTTAATTTTATACCGTGGGCGGGCTAGAACTTTGGCCAGGATTCAGGTAGATGTCTTATCCTCAATGCAAGATCATTTAGAAGTCTCTCTGTCTCTAATCCTTAAAGGCGATATAAGTATCTTAACACTTAACTGAAAATAAATCTAAAACAGGAAACCAGTCAAGGTTTATAACGATACTATAGCCACCCAAGATAGCAGGAAAGATTGCGGCTAAGGCTTTCAGTTTATAAGTCAATGAAATCTTGAGCGCTCTAAACTTTTAAACACATTCATTAGAATAAAATATGAGATATAATATTCTTCCTGTAAATGTTTAAGATAACGAACATAATTTAAATACTTTGGAGTCAGGAATCAGTGTTTTGTTTTCAATTTTATGTATTTTGGAAAATGGGTCAAATCGATAACAAGGATTGCGGCAGTATAGCCCTAAAGTGTTTTTAAAACGTTGTTCTACTTTTTTGCTTGTGAGAATTATGATATTATGAATTATGAATTAAAGATATGATTCAAATACCTTTCGGCAAACATAGATAGATCAGTAGATGTAAGCAGCTTAATTTTGATGCCTGCAGCATTTACCATTTACCATGCTTCGGAAATAGTTACCCTCCTTTGAGACCTATGAAACATGCTGTGAGTTTTTGTGTTTTGTAATTTATTTAGAGAAATTTAAGTGCATTTCTATTCCCTTTCTTAATTATTTCCTGTCATTAAAACGTCGGCTTGCTAAGCCCCCACAAAACAAAGAAGTCAAAAGTGCTTGTGGGATTCTGGCGAGGATCCCAGTTTGCATTTATGCTGCAAGCCACAGATTACTTTTCCACATTAACTACATTGTTTTTACAACGAGTATTATCAACTTCTTTTCCTGTTTTCGAAGCTTCTTGCTGATTTGCTTTGATGGCTACTAAATGATATTCCAATTTGAGCAAGGTTCATTAAAAAAACTAATAAAAACATGAAGCCAAGACTTCCACACGACTTTCATTTAATATTTTTATTATACTATTTTAAAAGCATTTTTAAAGGCTAACTTATGACCGTTTTTTTTGTTTTTTGTTTTTCTGCTTTAAAAAAACAGATTAAAGGAGATTCAATATATAGCTACGGCAGCAATTCCTTCCCCTTTCCCCAATCCACCTTCCAAAAAAATGGCCAATACACTTTTTTTTTTAAATAAGAACAAACTTAATAAGAACAGTGAGGCTCAAATCGCCTGAAAAATAAGAACAAATTAAGAACAATCTGAGGC